>JAKWBO010001240.1:0-16593 GCA_034336685.1 Luscinia luscinia
AATTTAATTTTAAATTTTAATTTTTAAATTTCATTTTTTTAATATATTTATCTTTCTTATTAATATTTTATTTTATTTTATTTTATTTATTATCTTTTAAAAAATTATTATTTTATGAATTATTTTTTATTTTACTTTAATTTTTTTTATTTTGGAGATAAAAATAACATTTTTTCGACGGAAAACCAACAAAAACCATTTTTTTCCCATTTTAAAGCTGAAAACGCGAAATTTTTTATTTTTTATTTTAATTTTTTTAATTTTTTCAAATTTATTTTCGGGGCTCAGTGGGGTCTGGGCACCCAAAATTTGAGGGTGAGGGTGCAGGAATCATTTTATTTTTAATTTTAATTTTAAATTTTAATTTTTAAATTTCATTTTTTTATATATTTATCTTTTATTATTAATATTTATTTATTTATTTATTATTATCTTTTAAAAAATATTATTTTATGAATTATTTTTTATTTTACTTTAATTTTTTTTTAATTTTGGAGATAAAAAATAACATTTTTCGGCGGAAAAAACCAACAAAAAACCATTTTTTTCCCCATTTAAAGCTGAAAACGCGAAATTTTTTTTATTTTTTTATTTTTAATTTTTTTTTTTAATTTTTTTAAATTTATTTTCGGGGCTCAGTGGGGGCGGGGCACGTGCCCGTCCACGTAGAAGTTGCGGCTGACTCGGGGCAGGGCGATCTCGGCTCCTCCAGGGCGCGGCTCAGGCGCACTTGGCAGCCCAGGCGGGAATTCTCCTGCAGCAGCGGCGCCTGGTCCAGCAGGTCCTCCTCCCTGGGGGCGGGGCGGGTTTAGGGGGCTGGGGGTCCCCAGGACATGGGGAGGGGGCTGGGGGGTCCAAGGAGGGATTTGGGGGATTTTGGGGGTCTCTGGGGCACCAAGAGGGGTCTGGGGGGCACTGGGGAGGGGCTGGGGGTCCCCAGGACATGGGGAGGGACTGGGGGAATTTTGGGGGTCTGGGGGTCCCCAGGACATGGAGAGGGATTCGGGGGGTCCAAGGAGGGATTTGGGGGAGTTTTGGGGGTCTCTGGGCACCAAGAGGAGTCTGGGGGCACCAGGGAGGGATTTTGGGGGTCCTTGGGGGCACAAATGGGGCTGGGGGCGATGGGGAGGGGTCTGGGGGTCCCCAGGACATGGAGAGGGATTTGGGGGGTCCAAGGAGGGATTTGGGGGGTTTTAGGGGTCTCTGGGGCACCAAGAGGGGCTGGGGGCTCTGGGGAGGAGGCTGGGGGGGCTCTGGGGAGGGATTTTGGGGGTCCCTGGGGGCACAAATGGGGCTGGGGGTTTTAGGGGCTGGGGGTCCTCAGGGTACCAGGGAGAGATCCCCAGGTAATGGGGAGGGGCTGGGGGACTGGGGAGGGATTTTAGGGGCTCTGGGGGTCCCCCGGACTGGGGGAGGGATTTTGGGGGGTCTGGGGAGGTTTTTGGGGCTTCTCAAGGCACCAGGGAGGGATTTTGGGGGTCCTTGGGGGCAGAAATGGGGCTGGGGAGTTTTTGGGGGTCTGGGGAGTCCCCAGGACATGAGGATGGATTTTGGGGGTCCCCAGGTACTGGGGAGGGATTTTGGAGGGTCTTGGGGCACTGAGGAGAGATTTTGGGGTCCCCCCGGTTCTGGGGCAGATTTCGGGGTCCCAGGATAGATTTTGGGGCAGATTTTGGGGCTGATTTTGGGGCAGATTTTAGGGTCCCTGTGGCTGTTTTTGGGGCAGATTTCGGGGTCCCTGTGGCTGATTTTTGGAGCAGATTTTGGGGCTGTTTTTGGGTCAGATTTCGGGGTCCCTGTGGCTGTTTTTTGGGTCAGATTTCGGGGTCCCTGTGGCTGTTTTTTGGGGCTGATTTGGGGCAGATTTCGGGGTCCCTGTGGCTGGTTTTTGGGGAAGATTTCGGGGTCCCTGTGGCTGTTTTTGGGGCAGATTTCGGGGTCCCTGCGGCTGTTTTTGGGTCAGATTTCGGGGTCCCTGTGGCTGATTTTTGGGTCAGATTTTGGGGTCCCTGTGGCTGTTTTTGGGGCAGATTTCGGGGTCCCTGTGGCTGTTTTTGGGGCAGATTTTGGGGCTGATTTTGGGGTCCCTGTGGCTGTTTTTGGGGCAGATTTTGGGGTCCCTGTGGCTGTTTTTTGGGGCAGATTTTGGGGGTCCCAGGATGGATTTTGGGGATAATTTTGGGGCTGTTTTTGGGGGCAGATTTCAGGGTCCCTGTGGCTGTTTTGGGGGATAATTTTGGGGCTGATTTTTGGGGCAGATTTTGGGGTCCCTGTGGCTATTTTTGGGTCAGATTTCGGGGTCCCTGTGGCTGTTTTTGGGGGCAGATTTCGGGGGTCCCTGTGGCTGTTTTTTGGGGCTGTTTTTGGGGCAGATTTGGGGCTGTTTTTGGGGCAGATTTCGGGGTCCCTGTGGCTGATTTTTGGGGTCCCCCGCCTGCTACCGCTCCTCAGGCGCCGGCAGCCGGCCCAGGTGCGGCTCGCTGATGTAAACGTGGCAGGTGGAGCAGGCCAGGGACGCCTCGCAGGCGCCTGGGGGGAAGGGACGTCACGATATCGCTGATAGCCACGGGAATATCGTGATATCCATGGGGATATTGTGATATCCAGGGGAATATCGTGATATCCACAGGAATATTGTGATAGCCACGGGAATTTCACGATAACCACGGGGATGTCGGGATTCCCATACCCGTCCCCATGCCCATTCCCATTATTCCCATTCCCATTACTCCCAATATTCCCATTACTCCCATTCCCATTATTCCCATTATTCCTGTTCCCATTATCCCATTATCCTGTTATTCCCATTCCCATTATTCCCATTATTCCCATTATCCCCATTACTCCCATTCCCATTCCCATTATTCCCATTCCCATTCCCATTCAATTCCATTATTGCCATTCACATTCCCATTCCCATTATCCCCATTATTCCCATTATCCCCATTATTCCCATTATTCCCATTATCCCCGTTATTTCCATTCCCATTATCCCGTTATTCCCATTATCCTGTTATTCCCATTATCCTGTTATTCCCGTTATTCCCATTATTCCCACTATCCCACTATCCCATTATCCCATTATTCCCATTATCCCCATTATCCCCGTTATTCCCATTCCCATTATCCCATTATTCCCATTATTCTCCTTATCCCGTTATTCCCGTAATTCCCATTCCCATTATCCCATTATTCCCATTACTCCCATTATCCCATTATTCCCATTATCCCTGTTATCCCATTATCCCCATTATTCCCATTATCCCATTATTCCCGTTATCCCGTTATTCCTGCTATTCCCGTTATCCCCATTATTCCCATTATCCCGTTATTCCCATTCCCATTATCCCACTATTCCCATTATTCCCATTATCCCATTATTCCCATTATCCCGTTTTTCCTGTTATCCTCTTATTCCCGCAATTCCCGTTATCCCCATTATTCCCATTATCCCCATTATCCCCGTTATTCCCATTATCCCGTTTTTCCCCGTTATCCCGTTGTTATCCCCGTTTTTCCCGCTGTTTTTCCCGCTGTTTTTCCCGCTGTTGTTCCCGTTTTTCCCGTTGTTATCCCCGTTTTTCCCGCTGTTTTTCCCGCTGTCGTTCCCGTTTTTCCCGTTGTTATCCCCGTTTTTCCGGCTGTTTTTCCCGCTGTTGTTCCCGTTTTTTCCGTTGTTATCCCCGTTTTTCCCGCTGTTTTTCCCGCAGTTTTTCCCGCTGCCGTTCCCGTTTTTCCCGTCCCCACCCTCCAGCTCCAGCCCGTGTCTCTGCGCCAGGCTCAGCACGTTGTCCCCGACCCGGCCCCGCACCGGGACCCGCCGGCCCTCGCGGTCCACGAACACGACGTTCACCCTGCGGGGAGGGAAACCGGGTCAGAACCGGGATAAACTGGGACAGAACCGGGTCAGAACCGGGTCAGAACTGGGATAAACTGGGTCAGAACCGGGATGAACTGGGATAAACTGGGATAAACCGGACAAACACCGGGATAGAACCGGGACCCGCCGGCCCTCGCGGTCCACGAACACGACGTTCACCCTGCGGGGAAACCGGGATAAACCGGGTCAGAACCGGGATAAACTGGGATAAACCGGGATAAACTGGGTCAGAACCGGGTCAGAACTGGGATAAACTGGGTCAGAACCGGGATAAACTGGGATAAACTGGGTCAGAACCGGGACAGAACTGGGATAAACCGGGACAAACACCGGGATAGAACCGGGACCCGCCGGCCCTCGCGGTCCACGAACACGACGTTCACCCTGCGGGGAAACCGGGACAAACCGGGATAAACTGGGTCAGAACCGGGATAAACTGGGATAAACTGGGTCAGAACCGGGACAGAACTAGGACAGAGCCGGGATAAAACCAGGACAGACATCGGGATAAAACCGGGTCAGAACCGGGACAGAACCGGGATGAACTGGGATAAACTGGGTCAGAACCGGGATAAACCGGGTCAGAGCCGGGACCCGCCGGCCCTCGTGGTCCACGAACACAACGTTCACCCTGCAGGGAGACCGGGACAAACCGGGAAAAAACAGGGATAGAACCGGGACAGAGCCGGGACAAACACTGGGAACCACTCCCGGTACCGGGAGAGACCCGGGACAGAAGCGGGATAGAACTGAGTCAGAACCGGGAACCGCTCCTGGAACCAGAACAGAACCGGGACCAATACCGGGAACCGCTCCCGGTACCGGGACAAGCCCGGGACAGAATCGGGCTCAGCGCCGGAACCGCTCCCGGTACCAGGACAGGCCCGGGCTCAGCACCTGAACCGCTCCCGGTCCAACCCCCCCGCTCCCGGTCCCGCCCCCCCGCTCCCGGTACCCACTCGGCGGCCTCGGGCTCCTCCCGTGCGGCGCGGCCGCTGCTGAGGCGGCGGGAGACGCTCCGGAGCAGCCGCCGCGTCACGGAGCCGCCGCTCGCCGCGGCCCTGGGCGCCGCCATGTTGGGCGCCACGTGATCAGCGTCACGTGATGCGGGTAGCAACGGTAAACAGCGCAGTGCGCATGCGCCGCCATCTTTACACCACGTGACAACAAGGGCGCCGCCATTTTAGGACTTTGTCATCCATATGGGCGCCGCCATTTTGACACCACGTGACCAACATGGGCGCCGCCATATTAAAACCAGCTGATCGCCGCCATTTTGTCACCACGTGACCGACATGGGTGCCGCCATGTTGTGTCATTACCATAACCGGAAGTGGGCGCGGCCCGCACTGCGCTTAAAATTTTGGGGGAAAATTTGGGATTTTTGGGATTCCGCGAAAAATTTCGCGGGTTTGGAAGGAGAAAAGGGAGATCTTGAATGGTCACGTGGTGTTTGGGGTGATTTTGGGACTTTTTAGAGGGTGAAAAATAATGAAATGACAGCGAAATAATCCCAAATAAACCCCTAAAAAAATAAACGACAGCGATATAAATATAATTTTATTTTTGGGGGGAGGGGAAAGGGAAGGGATGGGGGTGAGGGGGACGCAGCCCCCCCACAAAAACCCCTTTTACAGCAAAACCAGACAATAAAAACAAGGATTAAAACTCAAATCTTGCAAAATCCCCCCCAAATAAACGAAGAAAAAGAGGAAAATTTGTTTAAAATTAAAAAAAACGAGGTTAAAGTAAAAAGGGTGATTTTAACCCCAAAAAAAAGATAAAATTGTAAAAACAGCAACGGCTCCAAGTTGTTAAAAAAAGGGGAAACAGCAAAAAAAAAAAAGCAAAAGGAAAAAAAAATCACAAAAGTCCCAAATCAGTGAAATGTTTAAAAAGAGGAATTTGGACCCCAAAAGAAAAGGGAGAAACCCCAAAAATTTGGAGATTCCAAAAGGGAAATTCCAAAAATTAAAGGGAGACTCTCCTAAAAAAAAATCTCAAAAATTGGGGAAAAAAAAAAAAAAGGGAAAATGCCCAAAAATGGAGGAAAAAACCAAAAAGGAGGAAAAAAATCCCAAAAATGGTGAAAAAAGAATTTTCCCAAAAGCAGCAGGTTAAGGCAGGGAGGTTTTTGGGGCTCCCAAAATCTGCTTTGGGGAGGGGGAGGAAGAAAAAAAACAATCCCAAAAATTTGATTTTTTTCTATTTTTGGGGTTGGGTTTAAAGTCTCTCCCCGAATTCTTCAAGGTGTAAAACTGGCAAAAACCTTGGAAAAAATACAAAAAAAAAGCAAAAAAATCCCCAAAAATAAAAAAAGAGATTTCCTCAAAAGGGCAGGGTTGGAAATGTTAAAAATCCTCAAAAAGAGGTAAAAAAAATTCCAAAATATTCAATAAAAGCCAACAAAAACCCCCAAATTCAACAAAAAACCCCAAAAATTCAACAAAAAACCCCAAAAATTCACGAAAAAACCCCAAAAAATTCAACCAAAAAAAACTCCACCCAAAAGTCCAAGAAAAAAACCCCAAAAAAATTGAACAAAAAACTCCCCAAAAATAAAAAAATCATAAAATTCAACAAAAAACCGCAAAAATTCAACGGAAATCCCAGAAATTCCAACAAAAAATCCCAAAATCCCTGAAAATCCAACAAAAATCCCAAAATCCCGAAAAAATCCAGAAAAAACCCCAAAAATTCAACAAAAATACCCCAAAAAACCCAAAAAAGGGATTTAAACATTACAGAAAAATTGGAATTTTTTTTTTTTTGCACTTTTGGGGATTTTTTTCGATTTTTTGCATATTTTGGGCATTTTTGGTGGGGTTTTTTTGAGGGATTTTTTTTTACAGTTTTGGGCATTTTTGCTGGATTTTTTGCGATTTCTTGGGTGGCTTTTGTGGATTATTTTGCTTTTTTTGCAAATTTTTTTACCGTTTTTGGGGATTTTTTTGTGGATTTTCTTTCAATTCTTTTGCCCCTTTTTGGGGGATTTTTGGGGCAGTTTTTTGTGGGTTCTTTTTGCAATTCTGGGGGTTGATTGCAATTTTTTGGAGATTTTTTTGTGATTTTTTTGCCAATTTTTTTACCTTTTTTGGGGATTCTTTCTGTGAATTTTTTCGCTTTTTTTCTTCAATTTTTTGCCTTTTTTTGGGGATTTTTAAAATGATTTTTCACAAATTTTTGGGGTTTTTTTCTGCACTTTTTGGGATGTTTTAGTTTATTTTTGGGGGGGTTTTTTGTGATTTTTGGGGAATTTTTCTGCCTTTTTTTCGTCTTTTTTGGGCATTTTTTAAAACGATTTTCCCCGATTTTTTTCCCGGTTTTTTTCTCGATGTTTTGGGGTTTTTTTCTGCCCTTCTGAGATTTTTTTTGTTTTTTATTTTTGGGGTTCTTTTGGTGATTTTTGGGGGAATTTTCCTGCATTTTTTAGGCATATTTTTACTATTTTCCCCATTTTTTTCGTATATTTTTTCAGGTTTTTTCTGCCCTTTTGGAGAATTTTTTAAAAATTTTGGGGTTTTCTTGGTGATTTTTTGGGGAATTTTTCTGCGTTTTTTGGCCATTTTTTTTTACGATTTTCCCCAATTTTTTGCGCTTTTTTTTCAGGTTTTTTCTGCCCTTTTGGGGATTTTTTTTTAATTTTTGGGTTTTTTTTCCCCTAAAATATCCTTTTTCTCTTCAGGTAGGAATCAGCATAGTGCCCCCCCAACCCCTGGGAATGCTGCCCCACGTAACAACCCTCGGGGCTGGGCTCGGGCGACGGCAGCAGGTGAGAAAATCCTCGTTTGTGCCCCCCCAGGGGCGTCTGAAAACAAAAAAAATAATTAAATATTCAATTTTTCATTATTTGGGATTTTTTGGATTTTTGGGGATTTTTGGGATTTTTAGGGATTTTTGGGGGGATTTTTTAGGATTTTTGGGGTTTTTTGGGATGGGGTTTTAGGGATTTTTTTTTGGGGGGGGTTGCGATTTTTGGGGTTTTTTGGGGATTTTTTGGGGTTTTTGGGGGATTTTGGAATTTTTGAAGGTTTTTGGGGATTTTTTTTTTTTTTGGGATTCTTTGGTGGTTTTCTGGGGAATTTTAATGATTTTTGAGACTTATTTTTGGGATTTTTTTGGTATTTGGGGTATTTTTGGAGATTTTTTGGGATTTTTTTTATTTTTCGGATTTTTTATTTTTTGGAAATGTTTTTGGACTTTGGGGGATTTTTGGGGATTTTTGGGGATTTTTGGGGTTTTTTGAGGATTTTTTGGGATTTTTTTGGGGAATTTTTGGGGGTTTTTTGGGATTTTTGGGATTTTGTGGGATTTTTTTTGGGTTTTTGGGGATTTTTAAATTATTTTTTGAGATTTATTTTTTAGGATTTTTTTTGGTTTTGGGGATTTTTTGAGATTTTTGGATGTTTTGTCGTGATTTTTGGGATTTTTGGGGTTTTTTGGGATTTTTTGGGGTTTTTTTGGATTTTTTGGGGGATTTTTGAGGGTTTTTTGGGGGATTTTTGAGGGTTTTCTGGGGGATTTTGGGATTTTTTTAGGAGTTTTTGGGATTTTTTTTTTTTTTTTTTGGTTTTTTAGGGTTTTTTGGGTCTTTTTTGGGATATTCTTAGGGATTTTTTGGGATTTTTTGGATTTTGGGATTTTTTGGTACCTTCAAGTGAGGATTTGGAGGCGCCAAGTTGAGGATGGAGTCGGAGCTCGGGGGATGGAGATGGTCTGTGGAGAAAAAAATTAAAATATACACATATAATATATAATACATATAATATAATATAATATAATATAATATAATATAATATAATATAATATAATATAATATAATATAATATAATATAATATAATATAATATAATATAATATAATATAATATAATATAATATAATATAATATAATATAATATAATATAATATAACATAACATAACATAACATAATATAATATATATTATAATATATATATAATTTTGGATAATTTTGCTAATTTTTTCTCCTTTTCTCTAATTTCGGATATTTTTGGCTAATTTTGGGTAATTTTTTTTATAATTTTCTATAATTTTGGATATTTTTGACAAATTTTTTTCTCCTTTTCTCTAATTTCGGATATTTTTGGCTAATTTTGGATAATTTTTTTTATAATTTTCTATAATTTTGGATATTTTTGACAAATTTTTTTCTCCTTTTCTCTAATTTTGGATATTTTGTGCTAATTTTGGATAATTTTTTTATCATTTTCTATAATTTTGGATATTTTTGCTTAAATTTTTTTAAAATTTTCTCTAATTTTGGATATTTTTGGCTAGTTTTTTTTTAAATTTTCTATAATTTTGAATAGTTTGGGCTAATTTTGGATAATTTTTTTAATCATTTTCTATAATTTTGGATATTTTTGGCTAATTTTTAAAAAAATTTTCTCTAATTTTGCATATTTTTGGCTAACTTTGGATAAATTTTTTTTATCATTTCCTCTATTTTTGAATATTTTTGGCTAATTCTGGATAATTTTTTTATCATTTTGGATAATTTTGGATATTTTTGGCTAATTCTGGATAATTTTATCATTTTGGATAATTTTGGAAATTTTTGGCTAACTTTGGATAATTTTTTTATCATTTTCTCTAATTTTGAATATTTTTGGCTAATTTTGGATAATTTTTTTCTCGTCTCTTAATTTTGGATATTTTTGGTAATTTTTTTTTTAATTTTCTCTAATTTTGGATATTTTTGGCTATTTCTGGATAATTTTTTTTATTATTTTCTATAATTTTGAATATTTTTGGCTAATTCTGTATAATTTTTTTATCATTTTGGATCATTTTGGATTTTTTTGGCTAATTCTAGATAATTTTTTTTTATCATTTTCTCTAATTTTGGATATTTTTGGCTAACTTTGGATAAATTTTTTTTATCATTTTCTCTAATTTTGGATATTTTTGGCTAATTCTGGATAATTTTTTTTATCATTTTCTCTAATTTTGGATATTTTTGGCTAATTCTGGATAATTTTTTTTATCATTTTCTCTAATTTTGGATATTTTTGGCTAATTCTGGATAATTGTTTTTATCATTTTGGATAATTTTGGATTTTTTGGGCATTTTTGGGTCTGACCTTGCTGAGCTGGCTCTGCTGCAGCCCCGCCCTGAGGCCGCTGCTGAAACAGGAACTGGGGGACCCTGAGAACAAAGGGGGGGCCAAGCCTGGGCAGGGGGAACCCTGAAAAAAAATAATTTATATAAATTTAATCAAAATCCATTTTTTATTCCCCACAAAACTTTGAATTTTTTCCTAAAAAAACAAAAAAAAAATCAGATTTTTTCCCCAAAAAACAAAAAAAATAATTCAATTTATTTCGCCCAAAAATTCGATTTTTTCCCCCTAAAAATTCAATTTTTTTCCCCAAATAACAAACAAAAAAAAAATCAGATTTTTCCCCCAAAAAACAACAAAAAAAATTCAATTTATTTCACCTGAAAATTCGGTTTTTTCCCCCCCCAAAATTCAATTTTTTCCCCAAAATACAAACAAAAAAATCAGATTTTTTTCACAAAAAAAAAAAAAATTCAATTTATTTCACCCGAAAATTCGGTTTTTCCCCCCGAAAAATTCAATTTTTTCCCCAAAATACAAACAAAAAAAATCAGATTTTTTTTCACCAAAAAAAAAAAAAACCTTATATTTTCCATGAGGGAACAAAAAAAATCAATTATTTTTTAACAAAAATAAAAAAATCATGTTTTTTCCCCCTAAAAAACAAACAAAAAAATTTGGAATTTTTCCCCAAAAAAACAGAAAGAAATTTCAGATTTTTTTTCTCTGAAAAAAACAAAGAAAAAAATCAGATTTTTTCCACCAAAAATTTGGAAATTTAGAATTTTCAAACCCCCCCTCTCCAGCCCTGGGCAGGAGGAAGAACCCTGAAAAAAAATTTATATAAATTTAATCAAAATCCATTTTTCCCCCCCAAAAATCGGAATTTTTTCACCAAAAAACTAAAAAAATCTGATTTTTCCCCTGAAAAAAATAATAAAAAAATTTTAATTTATTTCGCCCCAAAATTCAATTTTTCCCGAAGAAATTTAGAATTTTTTTCTTCCCAAAATTAAAAAATTTAATTTTTTACCCCTAAGAAATTAAAAAAACTAAATTTTTTCCTTAAAAATTTTTAAAAAATTTAATTTTTACCCTAAAAAATCCCCAAAATTTCATTTTTACCTGGTGCCTGAAGCTCCCCAGGTTGGGTTGAGGGAAAATCCTGGAGCCCAAATCCTGAAAAATGAAAATTTCTGGGGTCAGAATCCCAAAAATTCCAATTTCACCCCAAAATTCCCCCAAAAATTCCAATTTTCACCCCAAAATCTCCAATTTCACCCGAAATTTCCCAAAAAATCTTCAATTTTCACCCCAAAATTTCCAAATTTTATCCCAAATTTTCCCCCAAAATCTCCATTTTTTCAGCCCAAATTTCTCCCCAAAATCTCCTGATTTTACCCCAATTTTTACCCCTAAAAACTCCAATTTTCACCCCAAAAATTCCCCTAAACTCTCCAAAATCCCCTAAATTTCCCCAATTTTCCCAAAATCTCTGAATTTCACCCCAAAATCTGAAATTTTCACCCCAAAAATTTGAAATTTTCACCCATAAAATTCCAATTTTCACTCCAAAAATTTCAATTTTTGCCCCCAAACCCTCCAATTTTTACCCCAAAATTGGAATTTTTCACCAATTTTCCCAAAATTTGGGATTTTCTCCCCAATTCTCACCTGGGGGAACTCCAGGGGGTCTCTGGGGGGGATCCTGGGGGGCCCCAAAATTCCTGGTTTGACCCGAAAACCTTTTCCTAAAAAAAAAAATTAAAATTTGGGTGGGTGAAAAAAAATGAGAAATTTACCCCAAAATTTGAAAAAATTGGGGAAATTTAAAAAAAAAGAAAAAGAAATTAGAAAAAAAGAAAAATAAAAAAAAGGATTATTTTTTAAAAATGGAAAATTAAAAAAAAATTGAAATTAAAAAGGAAATTAAAAGAAATTTTTAGAAGGGGAAATTTTTAAAAAAGGGAAATTTAATAAAAGGGAAATTAAAGAAATTATTTAAAAAATAGAAATTAAAAAAGAAAGTTTAAAAAAAAAGGAAATTTTTAAAAAAGGGGAAATTTAAAAGAAATTTTAAAAATGAAATTAAAAAAATGGAATTAAAAATATATAAATAAAAGGAAAATATAAAAAAAAATTTTTTATAAATTGAAAATTATTTTAAAGGGGAATTTAAAAAAAGGAAAATTAAAAAAAAGGAAATTATAAAAAAGGGAAATTTTAAAAAAAGGAAATTATAAAAAAAAGGAAATTAAAAAAAAGAAAATTATAAAAAAAAGGAAATTGTAACAGAAGGTAAATTTTAAAAAAGGAAATTTAAAAAAAAGGGAAATTTAAAAATAAGATTTTTTAAAAATGGAAATTTTAAAATAAAGGAAATAAAAAAGGGACATTTAAAAAAAGGAAATTAAAATAAAAAGGAATTAAGAAAATACTGGAATTAAAAAAAAGGATGTTTGTTAAAAAAATAAAAATTAGAAAAAATGGAAAAAAAATGGGATTTTTTTTAAAAAAGGGAAATAAAAAAAAATTTTAAAAAGGGATTAAAAAAAAATTTAATTAAAAAAGGAAATCAAAGGGAATTTTATATTAAAAAGAAACCAAAATTTTTTTTATAAAAAATTTTCATTTTTAAAAAAAAAGAGAAATTTAAAAAAAGGGAAATTTAAAGAAAAAAGGGATTTTTTTAATTCTAAAAAAAAAATAATTTATTTTTAAAATGAGGTTTTTTAATTAAAAAACAGGAATTTTTTAATTAAAGAAGAGAATAATTAATTAAAGAAAGTGAATTTGAATTCAAAAGAGAATTTTGGGACTCACTGTGGCCGCCCCGGGGCAGGTTCAGGCTCAGGCTCTGGGGGGCTCAGGGCAGCTGCAGCTTCTAGGGGGGCTCCCCAGGAGAGAGAGCTGGGGGAGAGGGGGTCAGGGGAAATTTTGGGGGGTCCTGGGGATTTTGGGCAATTTTGGGGGTCCTGGGGGGATTTTTGAGGGGTTTTGGGTGGATTTGGGGGGTCCTGGGGGATTCTGGGGGATTTTGGAGAATTTGGGGGGTCCTGGATGGATTTTAGGGGTTTGAGTGGATTTTGGGGGATTTGGGGGAATTTTGAAGGGATTTTGGGGATTTGGGGGTCCTGGGGAATTTTGGGGGATTTTTGGGGGTCCTGGGGGATTTTGGGGGATTTTGGGGAATTTGGGGGAATTTTGAGGGATTTTGGGAATTTGGAGGGGTCCTGGGGAATTTTGGGGGATTTTTGGGGTCCTGGGGAATTTTAGGGAAATTTTGGGGGTCCTGGATGGATTTTGGGGGTTTTGGGTGAATTTTGGGGAATTTTGAGGGATTTTGGGTGGATTTTGGGGGGTCCTGGGGATTTTTGGGGAATTTGGGGAATTTTAGGGAAATTTTGGGGGGTCCTGGATGGATTTTAGGGGTTTTGGGGAATTTTGGGGGTCCTGGAGGAATTTTGGGTGGATTTGGGGGTTATGGGGTCCTGGGGCAATTTTTGGGGGTCCTGGGCACTTTTGGGGAATTTCAGGGAAATTTTGGGGGTCCTGGATGGATTTTAGGGGGTTTGGGTGGATTTTGGGGGATTTGGGGAATTTTGAGGGGATTTTGGGGGATTTGGGGGTCCTGGGGAATTTTGGGGGATTTTTGGGGGTCCTGGGGATTTTGGGGATTTTGGGGAATTTAGTAATTTTGAGGGGATTTTGGGTGGATTTTGGGGGTCTTGGGGATTTTTGGGGGTTTTGGGGTCCTGGGGGATTTTTGGGGGCTTCTGGATGAATTTTGGGTGAATTTTGGGTGGATTTGGGGGTTTTGGGGGAATTTTAGGAAATTTTGGGGGGTCCTGGATGGATTTTGGGGAATTTTGGGTAATTTTGGGGGGTCCTGGGGGAATTTTGGGGGGTCCTGGATGGATTTTAGGGGTTTTGGGGGCATTTTGGGGGTCCTGGGTGGATTTTTGGGGGGTCCTGGGGCAATTTTGGGGAATTTTAGGGAAATTTTGGGGGTCCTGGATGGATTTTGGGGGTTTTGGGTGGATTTGGGGGGTCCTGGGGGATTTTGGGAGTTTTGGGAAAATTTGGGGGATTTTTGGGAATTTGGGGGGTCCTGGGGGATTTTTGGGTGAATTTTGGGGCGGGGGTTTGGGAATTTTGGGAGATTTTGGGGGTCCTGGGCAGATTGGGGGGTCCCTGAGGGGTTTGGAAGATCCCACCCTGAATTTTTGGGCTCCCATCCCAAAATTTGGGGTCCCCCACCCCGAATTTGGGGTTCCCACCTTGGAATTTTGGGGATCTCATCCCAGAATTTTGGGGCATCCATCCCATATTTGGAGATCCCACCCTGAAATTTTGGGGTTCCCACCCTGGAATTAGGGGTTCTCATCCCAAAATTTTGTGGGGTCCCATCCCAAAATTTGGGGTCCCTCCTGGAATTTTGGGGCTCCCCCCTGGAATTTTTGGGTCCCACCTAAAAATTCTGCAGATCCCATGCAAAAATTTGGGTTCCCATCCCATAATTTTGAGGTCCCATCCCAAAATTTGGGGTCCCCCCTGGAATTTTGGGGTTTCCACCCCCGAATTTGGGGGTCCCATCCTGGAATTTGGGGTCCCACCCAAAAATTCTGGAGATTCCCCCCGAAATTTGGGGGTCCCACCCTGGAATTTTGGGGTTCCCCTCCCGGAATTTTGGGGTCCCACCTAAAAATTCTGCAGATCCTATGCAAAAATTTGGGTTCCCATCCCATAATTTTGAGGTCCCATCCCAAAATTTGGGGTCCCCCCTGGAATTCTGGGGTTCCCACCCCAAATTTGGGGTTCCCATCCTGGAATTTGGGGTCCCACTCAAAAATTCTGGAGATTCCCCCCGAAATTTGGGGGGCCCCCCTGGAATTTTGGGGTTCCCCTCCCGGAATTTTGGGGATCCCATCCAAAATTTGGGTTCCCACCCCAGAATTTGGGGGTCCCATCCCATAATTTGGGGTCCCACCCAAAAATTTTGGGGTCCCCCCCCCAAATTTGGGCTCCTCACCGCGGGGGCTCCTCCCTCCCCCTGGTTCTTTTTGGGGATGGCTCCGATTTTGGGGGTCCCTGGGGTCCTCAGCGCTGATTTTGGGGCCAAATCTGGAAAAAAAAAATTAGGAAAAGTTTGGAATTCCCAAAAACCAAAAATTTGGGAATTCCCAAAACCCAAAAAAATTTGGAAATAAAAAAAACCCCAAAAAGAAGAAAAAATCCACTCAAATTCCAATTTTCCCACCCAAATCTTTTTTTTTCCCCAAATTTTCCCACCCAAATTCCCCAAAATCTTTCCCAAAAAATTCCCCAAATCTTCTAAAAAAAATTTCCCAAAATTCTCTAAAAATTCCCCCATAATTGCAAAAAGTTCCCCAAAAATAAAAAAAAACCCCAAAATTCTGCAAAATTCCCCAAAAATCTCCAAAATTTAAAAAAAAAAATTCCCCAAAATTCCCCAAAATTCACCAATTTTTCCCTCACCAAATCTCCCAATTTCTACCCAAATTTCAATTTTCCCACCCAAATTCCCCCAAATTTTCCATCCCATTCCCAAATTTTCCATCCCAAATTAGATGGGAAAATTGGGGAATTTTTGGGGATTTTTTTTGAATTTTGGGGGAATTTTTTTGGGGGGAAATTTGCAGATTTTTAGGGAAATTAGGGGATTTTTAAAAATTTTTTTGGGGATTTTTTGAGAATTTTTTTGAATTTTTGGGAATTTTTTTGGGGAATTTAAGGGAATTTTGGGGGAATTTTGGAGGGTAACTTTGGGGGATTTTTTTTAAATTTTGGGGAATTTTTAGAAATTTTTTTTTATGTTTGGGGGATTTTTGTTAATATTTGGGGGAATTTTTGGGGAATATTTTTGGTAATTTTGTGAATTTTGGGGAATTTTTGGGGGAAATTTTGTGGGAATTTTTGAGAATTTTCTTTGCAATTTTTGGCTTAATTTTTGGGGTAATTTTTTTGTAATTTTTGTGAGTTTTGTGGAATTTGTAGTGAATTCTTGGGGGATTTTTGGGAATTTTTTGGGGGAAATTTTGGGGAATATTTTTGGTAATTTTTATGAATTTTGGGCAATTTTGTGAATTCTGGGGTATTTTTTGGAATTTTGTGAATTTTGGGTCATTTTTATGGTGAATTTTTGGGGAATTTTGGGGAACTTTTGTGGAATTTTTTTGTAATTTTTGAACTTTTGTGGTAATTTTGGTGAATTTCTTTTGCAATTTTTTTCAATTTTGTGGAATTTGTAGTGAATTTTGGGGGATTTTGGGAACTTTTGGAAATTTTTGGGGAAATTTTGGGAATTTTCGGGAATTTTTTGGGAATTTTTATGGATTTTTTGGTAATTTTATGAATTTTAGGAATTTTGTGAATTTTGGGTATTTTTTGAATTTTTGTGAATTTTGGGGAATTTTTTTGAATTTTTGTGAATTTTAGGGAATTTCTGGGAAATTTTGAAAATTTTTTTGAAATTTTTGTGAATTTTGTGGTAATTTTAGAAAATTTTTTGCAATTTTTCAATTTTTGTGGAATTTTTAGTGAATTTTGGGGGATTTTTGGGAACTTTTTGAAATTTTTGGGGGAAATTTTGGGAATTTTCGGGAATTTT
>JAKWBO010001241.1:0-16590 GCA_034336685.1 Luscinia luscinia
GTTTCCTGGTAGACATGGGACCCTCTCTGACTAATTTGAATTGTATGCCAAAGGAGGGGACAATTTTTCAAATGTTCTTTTGATAAGTGGAAAAGATGAGCAGGTGCGTTTTATTCTACCACTATTGGTGAATGTGTGTGTGTGCTAATTTGAATTTTGCTTGTATAAAAGTAGCACACGGACACTCATGAGTTTCCTCAATGTGTGGAGTTGCCTTTTTGTGTCGTTTGTTTGTGAGTATCACAGCTACAGAATAGCAGGTTTTAGTCTTGCAAGGTGTACCTGCCCGGGCTATTCATGTAGAAGGGTTTACTCAGGTGCTTTGAATTTTTCAATGAATGTGTGTTAATTTGAACTCAGAAGTGTGGGCAGTCCCAGGGTGAAAGGAATGAAGGATGTGTCTTTACAAACTGTGACTCTGCTAGTAGATAAAACTAGCACTGAGAAATAAAAGAAACAATGGGAAGGATTCCACTGATTGATAAATGGAATGAGAGAGATTTGTCTTTACAAACAAACTGTAGGCCTGCTCATATATAAAATTGGATTCTGAGACATGAAAGAAACAATGGGAAGAACCATAAATTCCATAGGAATTCCACTGATTGACACAAGGAAAAGCCAAAGGGGGGATTATACATTAGAAGGGGGTCTTAGGCATTTCGGGAAGTCTGAACCTCTCAAGTACCTCAGCCAATGGGGAAAGAGGGCAGAAAATGTGGCTGGGAAATCAGGATAAAAAGCAGGCTGCATTCTCCAAAAATGAGAGACCCCAGGGAAATGCCCCGTAGCCTTTCCCTTTATTTGAATAAAGTAACAGGACTCCTCTGTCTCCTTTTTGGACATAAACCTCTGGTGTTTGTGGGTTAATTTTCCTAACAATTTGGAGGCTCTTGTCCTGGATATTTCCATCATCTGGGGACAGTGGGAAGTGAGTGGAGCTGAAGGCGTGCCTCACCCAGTTTCAATGATCAGCTCCCCTTGGTGGTGGTCAGCACTGGGCAATTGATGAAGTTCCCGAGACTGTCCAGGAGACAGATGAGTGGCGGACCAGGGGGGTCTGTGAAGAGTCCGCAGGGAAGGACCACTGAAAACCTCAATGGTGAATGAAACGGGATCTTTGGTGAATGAATCTGGGAGGGCATCCATGGGGGGTAGCACAGGTAAACCTGAGAGGGCACCCATGGAAGGTAGCACAGGTAAAGCCAAGAAGAGGCCCTGGCAAAAGGGATGATGATCCCAAAATATCTCCAAAGAATCCCTTGGAAGAATGTTGAGTTGGTTTACACATTCTCCCAGAAGCAATTAAGGACATAGATGCTCAAAGGGGGCAATAAGGGAAAGTCGAGAAAGGGTCTCGACAATCCATGCCCAGGTGGGGCAATAAGGGGAGTCGAGAAGGAGTCTTGACAACGGGGGATGGATGGATAGCATTGGTGTGTTGGAAGAGAACTGGCTGAAGGGGAGTGTGGAGAGAGAGATGATTGAGGCAAGCAGTGGCAGGGTCAGGCGTGGAGGTGCTGGACCAGGAGCATAAGCTGGGGGCCTGTGGGGGCTGTGGGGCTGCTCAGCGCCAGGCAGTGCTTGAACCCACCACCCCTGGGCAGGAGCAGCAGTGGTCCCCAGACCCCATGAGGCTGTGGGACACCCCGGCCGCCTGTGGAGCTGCCAGCTCTGCCCAGCTGGGAGTGCCAAAGTGGGGAGGAGCTTTTTGGACACTGCAGCAGGACAGGGACCAGCTCTGGTATATGGTGTGTGATAAAGAGAGTGAGCACAAGGAGGAAGGCATGTCTGGGAAATGCAGATTGTATGTAGAAAGAGTAGGATTTTTTTTAAAGGATATTATTTGGTTCACTGGAAAAACAAATGATTTTGAGCTGTGGGAAAATAGTAGCGGGGAGGGGCGGGAATTGAGGAAGAACAGAATAAGATGAATTTGCTAGAAAAATACAGCAAGTGTACATAAAAAGGGATAAGGAAAAGAAGAAAGCAAAGAGAAAGATGATGGCAGAATTTTTACAGCACCGGAGGAATAAACCATAGGGTCCAAGGGGTCCCCCGAGAGAGAGCGGATGGGGTCTACCACAAGGATGTGGCAGAGGCATTGCCTCCTCAGCAGGGGAGAGGGGACCCAAATAGCAGCTGGGAAGGAATCTGTAGGGACACTGGAAGCAGGACCGTCTGCAGAGACAGCTGGATCCTCAGGAGGAGGAAGTCCAGAGGATAATGGAGATGGATTGTTAGGAGTGTCAGGGGCTCCCATTATACCAGGGACCAACCACACTGGAGCCCTTGCTAACTTTTAAGGCGGGTCCGGATGGAGAGGAAGTGTGTTTCCTAGTAAACACAGGGGTCTCTCGATCCACCTTAAATTTTATCCCTAAGGGGGGAAAATTGTGAAAAAATATCTTTAATTGTTCAAGGAGTTGTGAAAATTGTGGTTTCATCTGTAGGCTTAGAAGTTTGAACACATCTTTCTCTGAGGGAATTATGGAAATTGTGGTAAATTAATTTGGGGATTTAATTCTTTTGTCTACATGGGGTTTTCTGTGTAGTTGAAAGGCTAGTATTTGGAGGGGATCCACGCCGCTCTGCTTTTTGTGTGTTGTGTTGTAAAAAGCCAGAATTGGCAGGTTTCAGTCCTGAAGCGAATTCTGCAGCTCCTGTCTTGTGGGTAACACTCCCACCAGTCTGTGGTCTGTTGTGGAGAACTAGAATTGGCAGGTTCTAATCCTGAGGCCAATTCTACAAGTGCTGCCTTGTGGGGATGGTGTTGTTCCTTTGCAGGCTTAGGTATTTATCATGCAGCTTCCTCTGTGGGGGCTATCGGAAAACTTTAGGGGAAAATATTTTGTTATCCTTCCTTGATTAATTAGTCACCTCCCTACCCCTAGGGTGGACTTGATGCAAAAAACTTCGGATAGGGAGCAATTGGTTACTAAAAAATGTTGGAGTCAGTGAGTCGGGGGACTCTCTGAATTCTTCAGAGAGAAATCAGAGTGCAGGGATTGAATTAAAGCCTGTGGATGGATTGAAGTATATTAAGCCACTCACACATAAGGTAGAGGTGTAAGTTTAAGTTTTAGGATAAGTAAGTAAGTCAGCAAGTTTTAGTAAGAGCTCTAATGCTTTTAGTAAGTAAAAGGTTTAGATACCAAAGTAGAAGTGCGAGTTCTAGTGAAGGTTGAAAAACATACTAATGTTTTCAGTAGAGGCTCCAGGACCATAGCTGTAGACAGTGCTTAGACATAATAGAGCTATAGTAAGAATATTGCTTACACACTTCAGATAGAACAAGATAGGTTGTACATGTAGTCTATGTGTAACCTAGCGTGTTAAGAAACTAGACCCTTTCACTTTGTGTTTGCCACAAGAGGTTTTTACTTCTTTTTAATAATCGGTCTGGTAGGCCAAATTTTCACTTTTCTTTTATGGGAACCTGCCAACCCATGAGATGGACCTGCGTGAAAACCAATGAAATTTAAAGTTCCACCATAAGTGTTTGCATTGTCAGTTTGTTAATGTCTGTAATTTGTGTTTTCAGTTCGAGTGATTGGTGGGAGATTAAATATTAGTTAAAACATCCTACATATTCTTGAGTTTGATTTTTGTCTATCTTGTTTTGTCTTTTTAGTGAAAAATGGTGTGGCTAAAGGTCTTATGCATGTATAGTTTGTCTAAACCAATTATATCCTGAGAGGTGGTATAAGAATTTGTACATATTTGAACTCATACAAATATGTACTAACCTTCACAGTTCTGCCTCAAACGGCTTTAAAATGATAATAATTAGGCTAAATTTGTCAGATTTGCTAATTAGTGAATTAAAGAATTTTAACAAAACCCAAGCAAATGTTGTATGACAAATGATTGAATCTCCCTTGCTAAACCAGGAGGGGTAGCCATGGTCTGCAAATAGGACATGAATAAAATACAGAAAAACCTTCTGCCAGCTCTCAAACTAAAGTACTGTTAAATTTCATGCCATATATCTTAAGAGAGTATTTTTACTTTGCCTCACTTCTCCTATTTATGCAAATTGTCTCAAAAAACGCTATTGTTCCCTCCCTTTAACCCTTGCCAAAATTCCCTATTCTTGTATCTACTCCCCTACCTTTAGAGCTAGGAAAAAAACCAACAAAAAACAAAAATACCCAAAAAACAAAACCAAAAAAACCAGGAGGGGGGAAAGAATGAAGGAAAGAGATGAAGGAGAGAACCCTATCCCTCCCCTCCCATCATAAAGATAACAAATTTTGCTTATATTCCCTATCAGAATCCCCATCCTTGTCCAAAGATGAAAATTATCTCTGTTGGTGCTGCCGTCACTGCTGCCTGGATGCTCTTCATCAACCCGCATGCCTTCGGCTGGATTAGCCCACAACCCAACCATAATGTCTGGGTGACCTTACCAAGGACATTAAAACAAGATAACATGTGCCTATCCATGGGCAACCATGACAATCCCCTTGCCAATTTTCTGGTAGGGATCCCTACCTAGCAGATGACTGGCCCGTCTATAACTCAGAACTCCTCCTCACCACAGCTAAGAGACCCAATACAGTGGACACGTGGACGAGTGGACAAAAATGTTGCTAAATGCTATAGAGGAACCCAAAGTATTGCACTTGCTGGCGTTCTCCAAGGCAACATACTGTGTTAAATTTTGCTTTAAACATCCAAGACAGATTTTGCCCGAATTTGATCTGTGCCCTGGTTTGAAGGACAGGTGTCTGCCAATAAAGGCAGAAGCTTCTCTTTAAAATGGAGAATGTAAACCTCCTCCCTCCAAATTATTATAATTTTGAAATTAAGGGGCTCTCAGGCAACGATATGGGAATTAGGAAGAACAGTTCTTCACTAAGGAAATTAAAATAGAAATAGATTATTACAAAGAAAAATCCCAAAACACTGACAGAGTCAGAATACAACCTGACACCCCGTCAGTCAGGGTGTTGGAGCAGTCCGATCAAATGGTGTCTACAGTCCTCCTGCAGTGGCAGATGTGGTTCAGCTGAAGCAGTGGTCCTGTAGAAGGGTGCAGTTTTCCTCTGAAGGTCCAGGGATGATGTGGAAAGGTCCGGCCTTCCTCTGGAATCCAGTGGAAAGAAGGTACCTTGGTGTTTAAAACCTCGGTTTTAATCTAGGTAGGAAAGGCTTGGCTCCTCCCCCTGGCTGGAGCATCTGCCAATGGGATGATGTAATTTTATCAGTCATAGAGTGGGACTTAATGGCTCATTAGCTGATTATATTTTCCTGGAGGTAGGATGGGTTTGGAAAGATAAAGATGACTGCCCCACATAGTTTTAAAGATGGCCGATTAGCAGATAATATGTGCCACGGAGGTAAGGATCACTGTCCCACCTGGCTTCAACAGATGATAGAATACACATTTCTGGTCACATTCTCTATTGCAATTCAAGACAATCTGATAAAAAACTCATACAGAAAAGACATATCACCCATCAACAAAGCCTACAATTATTCGGATTGGTGTAATTGCACCGCTCGTACACTCCCTGACTCCTCTCTCCACCTCAAAACGTTTCCCCGCGGAATGTTTCTTATCTGTGGTGATCGAGTTTGGGCTGGGATTCCCTCTCGTCTCCAGGAGGCCCCTGTAGCCTTGGCAGGCTTTCTACCCTCACCCCCAACATTACTTTGTTACACAATTGGAAAAAAGAAAGCGAATTAAAACGCAAAAAAAGATACTGCGCTGAATTAGATGCAAGTTGTGACCCTGTCACGGTGTGACTTGGGTTTGCCAACCTTAATATATTTAATTTCTTTTGGAGACAGGACCCAGGAGTAGAGACAAGGCAGGCTCAAAACTTAAGAAGGTACAAGAAGAAATTTATAATAATACAAAAAAAAGAATTAGAATTCAGGATAAAATTCCTAGATTGTTCCCTCCTCCCTTTCATTCCACATTTCTTACCAACCAACATACAGAGAGAACACTTCAGTCAGTTATACACTCAAATAATCAGTTCAGTTTACTTCAGAGAGAAAAGTCCCTTTTCTGGTTATGGCTTAGGGGGTGTCTTCACCTTCACAGTCTGCGTCCACCCGAAAACCACAGAACTATGAATTTTTCCTCCCATTTACACAGTCCTTCCAGAGCCGTGTTATGGGTTACGTTACACACTTGGGGTATCACTTTTAAAGGCAGGCTGCCGAAAAACAAAATTCTCTTCATCTGCTTCTCTATCAAATGTCTCTCTTCATATTCCAGTCTCAGAACAGAGAGAGCTCAATTTCCCCGAGGCAAAAAGTCTTCTACTCAAGCATCCAAACCTCCCCAAGTATATTTCACAGTTTAAAGGAACTTCAGTAAAGTCACAATCCCCAACGCCCACAAAAAAGGTTTTCAGCTACTTGCATCTTTTCAATCTCTTCCCACCAGGAACTTTGTCTTCATCCCGCTGACTTCCGTAGTCTCCATGCTTCATTTCTTCTCATTCAGGGGAACGTAGGAGATCCAGGATTCCATCCAGGCATAAAGAAGTTACAATTGTATCCAGATTGCGAAGAAACAAACGTGGGCAGCTGGAGTTCTTCTCTGCCACGTGGAAAGGCAAGCCTAGCCCAGCTGGCAGGGCCGGAGCCATGCGGCTCGTGCTGGGGCCAGGCAGAGCCGGGGCCATGCGGAGCCGGGGCCCCCCAAGCCAGGGGCTCCCCGCAGAACCGGTGCCGGGCCGGGCCCCCCGCCAAGCCTGGGGCCGGGGACCCCCACCTCCGGAGACCAGAAACCGAAAGAGGCAGTTAACTCAATGCAACTGTGATTTGTGAAAGCGAAATAACTTTTTCATTGGTTTCCCGAGCTGTCCATCACCAAATCAGCTCTCCGATTGGTGCCAGCAGCTCACAGGGGAAACTCCCAGAGACGGGAGAGTGCCTCCCACTCCCCAGCCTCATGGAGCCTGCCTGAGGTGGATCCATCCCTCCCCCTTACCACGTGAAACCAACACAGACCCTAAATTATACAATTTGAACAAACCAAATAGGGTTGCTGTCTCCTTATTTCTTCCGTGGGTAGCAGCAGCAAAGGCCCTTGGTGAAATTAATCATCCGAGGTGCTGGCTCAGTAAGCAAGCCAGTGCTACATCTGCTGCCCTGAGAGATCTTTTAAAGGATGAAGAAACCACAAGACATGCATCCCTGCAAAATCAAGCCGCAATTGACTTCCTGCTGCTTTGTCACGGACATGGCTGCCAGGACTTTGAAGGGATGTGCTACTTCAACCTCTCTTCGCATTCCACATCCATCCACGCAAACATCCAGAAGCTGGAAGAACTCGTGAAGGACTTGAAAGTGGAAACCAACCCTGACAGGATCAACAACCTTTTCTGCCGGTGGGGACTGACGGGATGGGCTTCATCCTTGGTTAAGGGAATTTTTTTTATTTTGATTGCAATTGTTATTGTGTTAGCTATGTTTTCATGCCTTGTTCACTGTTTTAGAAAAGCTGACGGGAGTGCCTTTTTAGTAAATACAGAGAGAGTAGTTGTGGAGGGAGAAGAAATCCTAACTAGACCTCCTTGGAGAGAAATTCCTTAGATAAGAATTGCTTTGCTAGAGTGAACTCATCATAGAAATATCTCCCCTTGTAACTAAGCCCCCCACTTTCCCTGTAGATTTCATTGGTTATAACTTTCTAGAAGATCCTATTTATTGGTCCTTTTCCAAGCTACCTAAAACCTACAAAACACTGTTTGAACTCAGCCCCGTCAAACTCAGCTGGTGTGGGACCCTTTGCAGGAGCAATAAACACCTGTGGAACACCCACTCGCACTGTCTCGGTCTCATCTCTCTGCGGCGGCTAGGCTGAGTCTGCCTGAGACACCAGGAAGACCTATCCGGGTACCTCGTGGCAGCCAGGGGTCTGGCACCCCCAGACCCCGACAGCCATAGCAGATTTCGAAATAGAAGCGCACCCCGCCACAAGTTTGGCAGCTCGATGGGCTTCTCCTGGGATCATCGGTGATGGTAGGTCGAAGCCCTGAGGACAGCGGAAGACTGAATAATGAGAAAGAAGGGAGGAAGGTGAGTACCATCCTCATAAGAGTTTTGGCCAAATTGGTATTCCATAATCCAGGTGTACAAACGTCAGCTCCAGACAAGTAGTATACAGGACCCGTCCTGGTCTGTTGGAGCTTCAGGATATTGGACGGTTGGACATATGAGTTGGGACAAGTGGTAGGAGAAAGTGAGGACTCCATGGCCGACAGGACTTGTGTGGAGGAGGGGCAGAAAAGCTGCGGGCGGGATGTATGCTGGAGGAAAGTGAGGATCCTGAGGATGTTAGATTTAAGGGGGCTCAAGAGCACCTGGAAATGCCAGGTTGAGAGTTACCAGATTTAGAGGGTGTTGGAGTGACGGTGAGAATCACTGATTGGTGGGGACCACACTTGTATTGCAGTGAGGAGTTGCGGCAGCTTTCCCAACCCACTGGCACATAGGGAGCCAGAGAGCTGATCCATGTGGTGCCCTGGCGCTTGCAGCGCCCTGCACAAAGGGCTTCTGGTGCGCACTCAGCACGATAACTTCCAGAGCTTGCCAACCCAAGCTAAGAGGGGAGGTTGCCGCTGGGATGTCGAGCACAGTAGAATCTGGCACTGGCCCAGCTGTGCGGGGTTTCCCGGGTGGGGGCTGAGAACAGAGCTATACAAGGTTTCTGTCCTGGTTTGAAGGACAGGTGTCTGCCAATAAAGGCAGAAGTTTTCCTTTGAAGTAGAGACCTTAATTCCACTCCCCCCAAGTATTATAAGTGTTTGAATCCAAGATTCTGAGGCAGAGAAAAGGGGGTAGGAATAACAGCTTCTTTACTAATATATCTAACCGTACAAACAGAAACAACAGCAGTTGTTGAAACTACCAACAACAGAGAACAGATAACTCGATCCCAGTCCTTTCTTTAGCTGTGGGCACACTCTCTCTGCACTCGGTCCCGATGCTGTGGCTGGAACAAAGCCCGGTGGCCACAGGGAGCAGGCGGGAGCGCAGGCAGGAAGGTGCGGCAGCGGTCACGCCGGTCTCGGGTGGGAGCGGCTGGAGCGGGCAGCTCCTCGCTCACCGTTGTGTCCGGGTGATCAGCTGTGTCCGCAGAGGCAGGAGGCTGTAGTGGGGCAGATGCAGGGCAGGTGATCGCAGAGGGTCTGGCTCTCCTGCCTTTGGCCACATGGCTGCAGACAGGGCGTCCTCCTCCGAGCTTGCCAGAAACACGAGTCCCCTCCGGAAACAGGAGTGCCCCTCCGCCAGCCCAGCTCCCACCTAGCCCTTTTGTGTAGAGTCCTCAAGGGTCCTGGGTGTAACCCGGCCAGCTCCATTAGCATGATAATGGGGAAAATTCTTTAAATTGACACAGTAATAGAAAAACACTCAACCCCCAACAGTTTCCCAAGCGAAAATCAAGGGGGCGCTGCATTAACAGCAGCCAAAAGCGCTGAGTAGCGGCCATCAGTAACCCAGCACAGTAACTCCTGGCATTTGCCAACTCAGAGGCTGCACCGACAGCGTCACTGAGGGTTGAGAACTAGATTGGTTGTGCGGGAGGGGTCTCTGAAGCCGCAGGGCTTGCCAGCCCAACAGCAGTGCTAAAGTTGCACACGGCACTAAGGTCTCGAGTGCGCGAGCTTCTCTGTGACCCACTGGTAGCAAGCCGAGCTGAGCGGAGAGCAGGCAGTCTCTGACACGCCAAGCGGAGATCAGAGCGGGCGCTGCAGCGGAGCACTGGGCAGGGGTGGCAGCGACGCAGGGCATGGTTCACGCATGGCGCTGCTGAAGAGTGGAGCTGACCCGGGAGCACACGAACTGCGGTGGGTTCCCTGCGGTATCTGCCGACATAAAAAGCCACTAGGCTGCGAGAGCCCACATGGCGGGGGGGAGCACTGTTCAGCAGTTGCCCCACACTAGCAAGCCGAAAGGCACTGGGAAGGGGGGTTGAAGGCTGTACAGGCTCCCCTGTACTACCTGCCAGCATAAAGCCGTTGGACCGGGGTGCTGAGCTGAAAAGGAGAGGAACAGTGGAACCGACCTGGTGGTATGGGGGTCCCTGGATAGTAGGCAAATTGTTTTTACTTTCCAAGAAGAAGGTAAAGCCTTTTTTTCTCCTTTCTTTTTCCTTCCTTTTTTCCCCCTTCTTTTTCCTTCTAGCTGATTGGGAAGGTGGGCCTTGCTGGAAAGACCTATGGTTGGCTGTCGAGATGGGATTGAGAACAAGTAAGGAATCCCGCAGGGAAGAAGGAGGAAGTGAAGAGGTACCAACAGGTATATCCGCAGATAGCCCACTGGGAAGGAAACTAGCCTGGTGGAAATATGACCCCAACATCAGAGATAAGGAAGAGCTCAAAATGATACAGCACTGTATGGTAGAGTGGAGTAAGGGGGAAATTAAGACTGATCATGTGCACTGGCCTCAGTATAGGTTGGATGAAGGATGGATATGTCCGGCTTTAAACATCTGTGTAAGAGCTAAGAAACCATTCAGTCAGGAAGAGAGCGAGTATGCTGCCTGCTAGGAAGAAAAGACTTTGCCCTCGAGGGTGAGCGTTTTTAAAGTTTCAGAAAACAGAGAATGGGACCTGTTAGACTATTTTCCCCTCCACTTCCACTAGCACCGACAGCACCTCCCTTGCCCCCTGATGGGCCTAGTCAAAATACTAGAAACTGAGTGGCACAATGAGAGGAAAGCAGGTCAGGGGAATGAAGCCAAGCAGTGGGATTGTATCCTCTGGGGGAAGTACCACTAGGTGGGGCGCAGGGAAGAACTGAATTTATAACAGTATCATTCAATTCCTCTGATGTGAGAATGTTCAAGAAACAATTAAAAGGATTGCTAGAGGACCCCACTGGATTAGTGGAAAAGTTAGACTGATTTCTAGGGCCCAATATTTATACATGGGAAGAAATGCAATCAATAATGACCGTATTGTTTACACCAGAGGAAAGAGATGATTCGGGCGGCTAGGATATGAATATGGGAAAGGCAGCATATGCAAGGACCTCCTGGGGACATGAAAACGCCCACAGAGTGCCCTAATTGGGACCACAACATCCCTGGGGGAAGGCGAAACATGGAGAAGTATAGAACATTAATTGTAAGAGGCATCAAGGAGGCTGCTTCATGAAATCAGAATGCTCATAAGTCATTTGATGAGCAGCAGAAGAGGGAAGAAACCCCAACAGAGTGGCTAGAAAGAGTAAGGAAAAACATGAGGCAGTATTCAGGTATCAACCCTGATACAGCAGATGGACAGATCTTGCTAAAAAATATTTCATCACTCATGCATGGCTAGATATACGGAGAAAACTAGAGAAGCTAGATGGTTGGCATGAAAGGGGATTGGAGAATCTCTTAAGGGAAGCACAAAAAGTGTACATCAGGAGGGATGAGGAGAAAGCAAAGGAGAAGGCCAGAGTAATGTTAACTGCCATTAGAGAAGGACAGATTTTTTTATTTTATTTTAAGAAAAATGGACACCTCAAGAAAAACTGCCCCTGAAGGGAAAGAGACCTGAAAGTTTATGGGAACAAGTGAAGAAGGGAAGTGGAAGACTAAGGGAATCAAGGGCTTTACCCCCTGGGGACAGACTACCATCAGAAGTCCTTAGTAACCTTAAAATAGATCCCCAGGAAAAAAATAATTTAAATTTTTAGTAAACACGAGAGCTAAAAGACTGATCAAATCGTAGAAAGACCAGCTTCCAACCCCTCACTGAGGAGGTCCCTTTCAGGTACTGCTAACCACTGAATTGACTGTGCAAACCGCAGAGCAGGAGTGGACTCGTCAACAGAATTAAAGGCACAGTAAAAAAACATCCAGACCAGGTGAGATGAAATTGACTCTTAAGCAGAGACCGAGAGATAACCAAAGAAGTACAAAGATGTCCGAAAAGTAGAGTTGAGCTTCCACCAGCCAGCTTAAGAACTTTTTTAAGTAACACTTTGGGCAGAAAATTTATTGATATAATTGTTCTGTTTTTGATGGATGAAGATTACAAGTATCTGTTGAAGGGAAATACACAGGAAGCAGTGAGAGGTACTGGGGTGATTCACTTAAGAATTGAGAAGTAGAGTAAGACAGGAACTAGAGGGCAAGACCAGGTTGGCCCCTGTGCTCGCCGCTGAGAAGATTATATAGCCCTGCTGCAGGCAGCAACCCCATAGGAATGGCAAGGTGGGGACAAGAAAGCTATACCAGACCTCTATCATTCCTCAATTGTCTTTTCCCTCCAAAATCCAATACAAGGACTAGAAGGCAAAACCAAGTTGACCTCTGTACTTGCCATCAAGATATACCTGCTATGAGTAGCAACCCCACAGGCATGGTTAGATGAGAGTAAAAACTGTACCAGACCTCTGTGATTCCCCTTTTGTCTGCTCCAACCAATTCATGTCACCAATTCCACCAACCACTGTGCCTAAGGAAACTTGAATTTTTATTCCCACTGTCCTCACCCACATCAACAGATGCTATTATGACTCATCCAAAAATTAAATTTTGACTCAGGAGAAATAAGATGAAAATTAATTGTTCGAGTCAAATGACTTATGGAAAAGGAAAAGGGGAGTTTGTTATAGATGGGTAATGTGATGGTTCACTCTCACAATTAAGAGATGGATATTATGTTAGGAGAAGTTTTGTAGGTGTATAGTTATGTTATTACAATATGTCCTCCCATAATCCTCTTTCCCCTCCTCCTTGTAATAGCCTTGGTAATGGGGGCATTTCGGGAGGGCCGGCTTGTTACTAGGAGGCGTAGCATAATGACACCTGACAACCAATCAAGATATAAGAAAGTGATCTCCACCAATGGATGGCAGAGAAAGAGTTGACTGACAAGACTTTGGGAGGGGCTAAGGGTATAAAAGGCAGAGCATTCATTTTGTAAACAAGCAGATGGCAGTTTAGTCTTATGCTCCCAGTGCTGCTTTTTCTCCTTATTCAGTCTTTTTCTGTATTTTTGTTAAGGTTTATTAAACCTTTAAAATGTTAAAAGTGAGCGTAGTTTCTCACAATACCTAAGTTAATACATCTCAACTGCAAACACATGTATTTATAACTATATACATGCATTTATAAACCTAATTATATACATATATATGCAGATATGGATATAAGCAAAGTGTCATGGGCAGCTCATCCTAAACGAAGGACCCTCGAGGTATGCATCGTGTCTCTCCATTCTTTTGCATCACCCACCAGGTGCAACCTGGCTCCTGAGTGAAGACAACCCCACAGATGGCTTTTTCTTTGCTCGAGGTAGAATAATTCCACAGTTTTTCCCAGCACACCTCTCATGTGTACCACCAGAACCTTATCCTCGTCTGTCATTTATAAGGGTTCATATTGGGCAGGACTTTCTCAGTTGGTGAAGCCTTGGATGTTAACTTACCAGGTGGCCTTTGCTGTTGGGGACAAGGAAATAGAAAAGCCTTATAAATATGAGTGCTAAGTGAAAATTTCTGAAACCATAAGTGAAATAGAAATTATAGCAATTTTCAATTGTGGGGCTGAAAGCAACCATGTGAAGGTTTAAGGCCTCTTCCTTTGTTTAGATAATGCCAAATGCCACAAATACCAAAGAACCAACAGACATCCTGTTCCAAGTATGGCAGGAAAGGTTTAGAGATAAGGTTAATAGATAATAAAACCATAAAACATGGTAATATAGTGATTCCTATAGGGTGCATGCAAATATTAGGAAATTAGTATGTTGTAGTAAATTGGTTAGTAGAAATTAGAATATTCAACATAGAAGAATACTTATTGTATTGTAAATGGGAAATTGCTCTCTTATCCTCTCTCTACGCTCTTATTCTCTCTATGCTCTATTCTCTCTAAGCTCTTATTCTCTCTTACACACTCTCCCTCATATAATCACGCCCTAATAATAAGCCACAAACCTCAAGACCAGAATATAGAGAGCTCCTGAGTCTGTCGTGATTACTGTCCACCCGACAATAATCCCCACACTTTGCTAAATGCATGTCCCAGTTTTTAAAAGTGTCTTTACCCAGCGTGATATACTTGATCTACCAGGGTTTCCCATATCTATATTTGGACCATCACCCACCATACCATAGGAGTTTCACCCACTTGGCCTGCTTGATGAAAGTACATGACTCACAATCATAGATAACCTGAAAGATACTGTCCATGGTAAAATCCACCCCTCCATCTCATGCCCACTTATAGGTGACATCTCTGCCCTGATGGCCTGAGGCATCATGGGCCCATTGAGCTAGGAACAACTCCCCCTTGTGTTGCCATTTCAAGTTTATCTGTGACACCTCTATCTTTGCAGCCTGATATACCTGCTCCTTGTTTCAGTGCTCCTCGTGAAAGAGTCCATCTGAAAGCTTCTCGTTTGTTCTGCCCAACGACCCTTGCCTGAGGCCTAAGAAGACCCCTCAAACTGCAGTTTAACAGCGCTGGCCAGGGATGGGAGGAACACCAAGTGATTGTTCGCAGGTGGCGCTCATTGGACCAGGACTGGTTTCTCATGAGACTGGTTTACGGCTAGTCACGCTGCCCTGAACTGTTTACTCTACAAGGCTCCCACAGGTGTGAGAACAATGAACTGGTCAGAGATGGAGTGGTCTGTGTTTATTTCACCGACAGGGAGTTCGCTTGGACATGTTTTGGGATTGTTTTCCCCAACGGAACCCGAAGCGCACCTGAAACTCCCCACCTGTTTGGCCAGTCGCCCGACGCCTTGGAAAAGACTATAAAAAAACATCCTCAAACAAAGACCCCCAAGATCTCCCTGGACGGCAACGGACATGTATTGGCTGGTTCCACGAGGATCGTCTGCCCGTTTGGTAGCTATAATCCCAACCCCTTTTCTCTCTCTCTTCTCTTTCTCTCGCTCTTTGTCCCCCTATCACATTTTGTTGGCACTAAAAAAAGTGCATTTTTTGCAAAAGTCAGCTGGTTTTGTCCCCTGCTGTTTCTTTTGCGCTTTGAGATACCTAAAAAGAACCTATCAGGACTCCGCATGTGGTGTGGACCCTGACATTTAATTGGCGTAGTCGGCAATTCTGATTCCTTGATACTGGAAGAGTTGGGGGTTTTTTCTGTGCACTTTGTACCAGGGGAAGACCTGTGCCACTTCAGCCACACCAGGCCTGTCAGTATCGAAGAACTGAACAGTGTTGGAAATCAAGGGAGGTGGTATTGGGTTCTTCCCGCAATCTTCACACAGACCCAGGTGGAGAATCAACTCCATTTCAGTTATCAGAGAGTTTTTTGTAAAGGATCTCAATTGTGCAAAATATGGGACTTGTGTTTTTTGTTGTGTATGTGTTGCTGATCTGCTTGGTGTAGTTGAGGAGACAACCATTTTGTAACTAAGGAGAACCTCCCAGGCAGTTTTTGGTCCCCTAACCCAGGCAGGGAATAGAGGGGATTGTCCTCCGTGAAAGGCTGGGTGTTTGTTGTTTTCTTGTTCACTACATGGGATCGCGAAGAGACAACATGTTTTGTAACTAAGGTAGTACCTCCCAAGTAGTGTGGTCTCTTCACCTGCTCCAGGGACGAGAAGGGAAACAGTTTTAGCTGTGTTTTTTGTGTAACATTAAGTGTGCCTCCCTGAGAGTGGTTTTATTCCTTTTGTAAAAATGTCAGAAAAAGATAAAGATGCTTTTTATGCTCTGCTAGCCAAGTACAATGCCAGACCCTCCCAAAGGGGAGAAGATTGGCCATACAGTAACTGGTTTAATTTAGAAAATGTGATTGATAGGATACATTCTTTGCAACAAGAAATAAAATTCAAACTGGGCAGAAATAAGACCATTCTCTGCTCAGTTTTGGGGGCCTGTCTTACGGCAGCTATAGAAACTCGCTTTACGTGAAGGAGTGAAGAAAGAGCAATCATAGACTCTTTGCAAAATTTGGTAGAAGCCTTGCACAAACAATTAGAGCAGGAAAGAAACCGCAACAATTTGTTGCAGCTTTCCCATGCATCACTGCATGCAGATACACCAAAAGAAACAGAAGAAAAGGAAACATACCACATAAAGCAGATATACCCCCAGAAAGAATTAGTACACATACAAAATTGTGGGGAAAATTGCTGCTCTAAATTGAGACCTCTCGTTAAAACATAATATAGTTACCTGAACGATGAGAATTTTAACCCACAAATAACCACTACTAAAATCCTGGACACTGCTACTAAATTATCAGAACAAGCAGCTAATGGGTACTGGGGACATGGGACTTTCTTAACAACAGAAATCAAACCTAACTTACGGTCCCCAACTCAGTGCGCAGTTTACTGGGCAGAGAAGCTTAACCCTTTGGAAAGGGGAGACCTTGTAGCTTTAGTTGGCATCCCTGACGAACTACTGGAAAACATTCAAAAAGCTGCCTGTTTGCAAATGATCCATGAAATAAAACTCACTGCTAGCTATAAATCACCTATGCAATTGCCTGTAAATGTAAAACAATACCCTCTTCCTTCTGGTGCCACAGAAGGCATCAAACCGGTTATACAGAACTTGCAAAACCCCCCTGTATGGCCAGTCCAAAAAGCCAAACCTGACAATGTAGCTGTGTACCAATACATAGATGATGTATTGATA
>JAKWBO010001242.1:0-16566 GCA_034336685.1 Luscinia luscinia
AATTGCTGATCTAGGTGTGCCCAGGTGTGCCCAGGTTGGTGGCCATGATCACCTGCACAGGTGAGGGGGGTCAGGGACACACCTGGGCACAGGTGAGGAACACCTGAAACCACCCCAAAGCCATAAATCCCCGGGAATTCCTGATCCAGGTGAGCCCAGGTGTGCCCAGGTTGGTGGCCATGATCACCTGCACAGGTGGGGGGGTCAGGGACACACCTGGGCACAGGTGAGACACCCCAGAGCCATGAAATCCCCATAAAACCCCGGGAATTGCTGATCCAGGTGAGCCCAGGTGTGCCCAGGTTGGTGGACATGATCACCTGCACAGGTGAGAGGGTCAGGGACACACCTGGGCACAGGTGAGACCCAGCCAGGAACCCCCAAATCCATCAAACCCCCATAAAACCCCGGGAATTGCTGGTCCAGGTGTGCCCAGGTGTGCCCAGGTGTGCCCAGGTTGGTGGCCATGATCACCTGGGACAGGTGAGGGGGTCAGGGACACACCTGGGCACAGGTGAGACACCCCAGAGCCATCAAATCCCCACAAAAATACAAAAATTCCTGATCCAGGTGTGCCCAGGTGAGCCCAGGTGTGCCCAGGTGTGCTCAGTTCAGAACCATGATCACCTGCACAGGTGAGGGCAGGGGTCAGGGACACACCTGGGCACAGGTGAGACACCCCAGAACCATCAAATCCCCACAAAAGTCCAAAAATTGCTGATCCAGGTGTGCCCAGGTGTGCCCAGGTGAGCCCAGGTTGGTGGCCATGATCACCTGGGACAGGTGAGGGGCGGGGTCAGGGACACACCTGGGCACAGGTGAGGAAAACCTGAAACCCCCAAAGCCATAAAACCCCGGGAATTGCTGATCCAGGTGTGCCCAGGTGTGCCCAGGTGAGCCCAGGTTGGTGGCCATGATCACCTGCACAGGTGAGAGGGTCAGGGACACACCTGGGCACAGGTGAGGAACACCTGAGACCCCCCCAAAGCCATAAAATCCCTGGGAATTGCTGATCTAGGTGTGCCCAGGTGTGCCCAGGTGTGCCCAGGTTGGTGGCCATGATCACCTGGGACAGGTGAGGGCGGGGTCAGGGACACACCTGGGCACAGGTGAGACACCCCAGAGCCATCAAATCCCCACAAAAATAAAAAAATTCCTGATCCAGGTGTGCACAGGTGAGCTCAGGTGTGCCCAGGTGTGCCCAGGTTGGTGGCCATGATCACCTGCACAGGTGAGGGGGTTAGGGACACACCTGGGCACAGGTGAGGAACACCTGAAACCACCCCAAAGCCATAAAATCCCCGGGAATTCCTGATCCAGGTGAGCCCAGGTGTGCCCAGGTTGGTGGCCATGATCACCTGCACAGGTGAGGGGAGAGGTCAGGGACACACTTGGGCACAGGTGAGACACCCCAGAGCCACGAAATCCCCATAAAACCCCGGGAATTGCTGATCCAGGTGAGCCCAGGTGTGTGAGACACCCCAGAGCCATCAAATCCCCACAAAAATACAAAAATTCCTGATCCAGGTGTGCCCAGGTGAGCCCAGGTGTGCTCAGTTCAGAACCATGATCACCTGCACAGGTGAGAGGGTCAGGGACACACCTGGGAACAGGTGAGTCCCAGCCAGGAACCCCCAAATCCATCAAACCCCCATAAAACCCCGGGAATTGCTGATCCAGGTGTGCCCAGGTGTGCCCAGGTGTGCTCAGTTCAGAACCATGATCACCTGCACAGGTGAGAGAGTCAGGGACACACCTGGGCACAGGTGAGACACCCCAGAACCATCAAATCCCCACAAAAATAAAAAAAATTCCTGATCCAGGTGTGCCCAGGTGTGCCCAGGTGAGCCCAGGTGAGCCCAGGTTGGTGGCCATGATCACCTGGGACAGGTGAGGGGGTTAGGGACACACCTGGGCACAGGTGAGGAACACCTGAAACCACCCCAAAGCCATAAATCCCCGGGAATTCCTGATCCAGGTGTGCCCAGGTGTGCCCAGGTGTGCCCAGGTGTGCTCAGTTCAGAACCATGATCACCTGCACAGGTGAGAGGGTCAGGGACACACCTGGGCACAGGTGAGACACCCCAGAGCCATGAAATCCCCACAAAAATCCCAAAATTCCTGATCCAGGTGTGCCCAGGTGAGCCCAGGTGAGCCCAGGTGAGCCCAGGTTGGTGGCCATGATCACCTGCACAGGTGAGGAGGGGTCAGGGACACACCTGGGCACAGGTGAGGAACACCTGAGACCCCCAAATCCATCAAACCCCCATAAATCCCCAGGAATTGCTGATCCAGGTGAGCTCAGGTGTGCCCAGGTGAGCCCAGGTTGGTGGCCATGATCACCTGCACAGGTGAGAGGGTCAGAGACACACCTGGGCACAGGTGAGGAACACCTGAGACCCCCCAAAGCCATAAATCCCTGGGAATTGCTGATCCAGGTGTGCCCAGGTGTGCCCAGGTGTGCTCAGTTCAGAACCATGATCACCTCCACAGGTGAGAGGGTCAGGGACACACCTGGGCACAGGTGAGACACCCCAGAGCCATGAAATCCCCACAAAAATCCCAAAATTCCTGATCCAGGTGTGCCCAGGTGAGCCCAGGTTGGTGGCCATGATCACCTGGGACAGGTGAGGGAGGGTCAGGGACACACCTGGGCACAGGTGAGACACCCCAGAGCCATCAAATACCCATAAAAATACAAAAATTCCTGATCCAGGTGTGCCCAGGTGAGCCCAGGTTGGTGGCCATGATCACCTGGGACAGGTGAGGGAGGGTTAGAGACACACCTGGGCACAGGTGAGACACCCCAGAGCCATGAAATCCCCATAAAACCCCGGGAATTGCTGGTCCAGGTGTGCCCAGGTTGGTGGCCATGATCACCTGCACAGGTGAGGGGGGGTCAGGGACACACCTGGGCACAGCTGGAATCCCAAAATCCCCAAAATTCCAGATCCAGGTGTGCCCAGGATTGGTGGCTGAGGTAACCTGGGGCACACCTGGGCTCACCTGTGCTCACCTGGGGCACACCTGGGGCACACCTGGGCTCACCTGTGCTCACCTGGGGCACACCTGGGGCACACCTGGGGCACACCTGGGCTCACCTGTGCTCACACCTGTGTCACACCTGTGCTCACCTGGCACATCTGTGCTCACCTGTGCTCACACCTGTGCTCACCTGGGGCACACCTGTACTCATCTAGGGCACACCTGTACTCACCTGTGCTCACACCTGTGTCACACCTGTGCTCACCTGTATCACACCTGTATCACACCTGTATCTCACCTGTGCTCACCTGTCTCCCCCGTGCTCACCTGTCTCTCACCTGTCTCTCACCTGTCTCCCCCCTGTATCACACCTGTGCACACCTGTGTCTCACCTGTATCACACCTGTATCTCACCTGTATCTCACCTGTGCTCACACCTGTATCTCACCTGTGTCTCACCTGTATCACACCTGTACCTCACCTGTACCTCACCTATATCTCACCTGTATCTCACCTGTATCTCACCTGTACCTCACCTGTATCTCACCTGTATCTCACCTGTATCTCACCTGTCTCTCACCTGTATCTCACCTGTATCTCACCTGTATCTCACCTGTACCTCACCTGTATCTCACCTGTCTCTCACCTGTCTCTCACCTGTATCTCACCTGTATCTCACCTGTATCTCACCTGTATCTCACCTGTCTCACCTGTATCACACCTGTCTCACCTGTCTCTCACCTGTATCTCACCTGTATCTCACCTGTCTCTCACCTGTCTCTCACCTGTCTCACCTGTCTCTCACCTGTATCTCACCTGTATCTCACCTGTCTCTCACCTGTACCTCACCTGTATCACACCTATATCTCACCTGTATCTCACCTGTATCTCACCTGTATCACACCTGTACCTCACCTGTACCTCACCTGTATCTCACCTGTATCTCACCTGTCTCTCACCTGTATCTCACCTGTATCTCACCTGTATCTCACCTCTCTCACCTGTCTCTCACCTCTCACCTGTCTCTCACCTGTACCTCACCTGTATCTCACCTGTACCTCACCTGTACCTCACCTATATCTCACCTGTATCTCACCTGTATCTCACCTGTATCTCACCTGTATCTCACCTGTCTCTCACCTCTCACCTGTATCTCACCTGTACCTCACCTGTATCTCACCTGTACCTCACCTGTCTCTCACCTGTCTCCCCTGTATCTCACCTGTATCTCACCTGTATCACACCTGTCTCTCACCTGTATCTCACCTGTATCACACCTGTATCTCACCTGTATCTCACCTGTCTCTCACCTGTATCTCACCTGTATCTCACCTGTCTCTCACCTGTATCACACCTGTATCTCACCTGTATCTCACCTGTCTCTCACCTGTATCTCACCTGTCTCTCACCTGTATCACACCTGTATCTCACCTGTCCAATCTCACCTGTCTCCCCCCTGTGTCTCACCTGTCTCTCACCTGTCCCACCTGTATCTCACCTGTCCAATCTCACCTGTCTCTCACCTGTGCACACCTGTGCTCACACCTGTGCTCACCTTGACGTTGACGTTCTGGTCGAACCCGTCCATCTGGTTCAGCAGCTCCAGCAGGATCCGCTGCACCTCCCGGTCAGCTGGGGGGAAAACGGGAATTTTGGGGATTTTTGGGGAATTTTGGGGATTTTTGGGAATTTTGGGGAATTTTGGGGATTTTGGGGAATTTTGGGAATTTGGGGAATTTTGGGAATTTGGGGAATTTTGTGTATATGGGAATTTTGGGAATTTGAGGGATTTGGGGAATTGGGGAATTGGGGAATTTTTGGGAATTTTTGGAAATTTTGGGAATTTGGGGAATTTTGGGGATATTTTGGGAATTTTTGGAATTTGAGGAATTTTTGGGAATTTGGGGAATTTGGGGAATCATGGGATTTTTGGGGAATTTTTGGGAATTTTGTGTATTTGGCAATTTTGGGAATTTTGGGAATTTTTGGAATTTCAGAATTATGGGGAATTTTTGGGGATTTTGCAATTTTTGGGGAATTTTGGAGAATTCGGGAATTTGGGGGATTTTGGGAATTTGGGGAATTTTGGGAATTTTGGGAATTTTTGGAATTTTTGGAATTTGAGGAATTTTGGGAATTTGGGAATTTTGAGAAATTTGGGGAAAATGGGAATTTGGGAATTTGGGGAATTTTGGGGATTTTTGGGGATTTTTGGGAATTTTTGGGGATTTTTGGAAGTTTGGGGAATTTGGGAATTTTGGGGAATTTTTAGGGATTTCTGGGAATTCCTCACCCGCAAAAACCCCCAAATTCCACCCAAAAACCCCAAAATTCCACCCAAAAACTCACAAATTCCAACTAAAAACCCCCAAGTTCCACCTAAAACCCCAAATTCCACCCAAAAATCCCCCAAAACCCCACCCAGGACCCCCCAAATTCCACCTAAAAATCCCCCAAAATCCCCCAAAACCCTCCGAATTCCACCCAAAACCCCCAAATTCCACCCAAAATCCCCCCGAAATTCCATGCTAAACCACCCAAACCTCACCCAGGACCCCCAAAAATCCCCCAAAAATCCCCAAAAACCCCCCAAAACCCCCCTGAATTCCACCCAAATCCCCACCCAGGACCCCCCCAGCCCCTCCCCAGCGCAGTCCCCTCCCCAAATTCGCGTCCCTCACCCCCCCGGTCTGGGGTCCCCAAACCCCACCTGGATCCCAAACGTTCTCACCCCCAAAAATCCACCTAAAACCCCCAAATCCAGCTAAAACCCCCAAATTCCACCTAAAAATCCCCCAAATTCCACCTAAAAATCCCCCAAAATCCCCAAATACCACCTAAAAACCCCCCAAAATTCCACCTAAAAACCTCCAAATTCCACCTAAAAATCCCCAAAATCCCCCAAAACCCCCAATGTCCCCCCAAAAATCCCCCAAATTCCACCCAAAACCCCCTGAATTCCACCCAAAACCCCACCCAGGCCCCCCAGCCCCTCCCCAGCGCAGCCCCCTCCCCAGATCGGGCCCTCACCCCGGTCTGGGGTCCCCAAACCCCACCCAGGACCCCCCAAAATTCCACCCAAAATCCCCCCGGAATTCCACCCAAAAACCCCCAAACCCCACCCAAAATCCCCCAAAACCCCACCCAGGACCCCCAAACTCCATCCTAAGGCAGCCCCTCCCCAAATTCAGCCCCTCACCCCTGGACTGGGGTCCCTAAACCCCACCTGGATCCCAAACATTCCTCAACCCCCAAAACCCCCAAAACCCCCAAACCCCACCCAAAATTCCCTGAATTCCATCCTAAACCACCCAAACCCCACCCAGGAGCCCCCAAATTTCCCCAAAAATCCCCAAAATCCCCCAAAAATCCCCAAAAACCCCCAAATTCCACCCAAAAACCCCCTGAATTCCACCTAACAACCCCCAAAATTCCACCTAAAACCCTCCAAACTCCACCCAAAACCCCCAAATTCCACCCAAAAACCCCCAGAACTCCACCCAAAACCCCACCCAGGCCCCCCAGCCCCTCCCCAGCGCAGCCCCCTCCCCAAATCGAGCCTCTGACCCCCGGTCTGGGGTCCCCAAATCCCACCTGGATCCCAAACATTCCTCACTCCCAAAAACCCCAAAATTCCACCCAAAACCCCCCAAAAATTCCACCTAAAAACCCCCCGAATTCCACCCAAAATTCCACCCAAAATCCCCCAAAATTCCACCCAAAACCCCCGAATTCCATCCTAAATCACTCAAACCCCACCCAGGACCCCCCAAAATCCCCCCCAAAAATCCCCAAAAATCCCCAAAACCCCCCAAATTCCACCCAAAACCCCCAAATTCCACCCAAAACCCCCAAATTCCACCCAAAAACCCCCAAACCCCACCCAAAATCCCCTGAATTCCATCCTAAACCACCCAGGACCCCCAAAATCCCCCCAAAAATCCCCAAAACCCCCAAATTCCACCCAGAAACCCTGAAATTCCACCCAGAAATCCCCAAGAATTCCCCAAATTCCACCCAAAACCCCCAAAATCCCCCAAATTCCACCCAAAACCCCTGAATTCCACCCAAAACCCACCCAGGCCCCCCAGCCCCTCCCCAGCGCAGCCCCTCCCCGAATCGGGCCCCTCACCCCCGGTCTGGGGTCCCCAAAACCCACCTGGATCCCAAACATTCCTCACCCCAAAAAACCCCCAAATTCCACCTAAAACCCCCAAATTTCACCCAAAACCCCCAAATTTCACCCAAAAACCCCCAAATTCCACCCAAAACCCCCAAACCCCACCCAAAATCCCCCTGAATTCCATCCTAAACCACCCAGGACCCCCAAAATCCCCCAAAATCCCCAAAACCCCCAAATTCCACCCAGAAACCCTGAAATTCCACCCAGAAATCCCCAAGAATTCCCCAAATTCCACCCAAAACCCCCCAAAAATCCCCCCAAATTCCACCCAAAACCCCTGAACTCCACCCAAAACCCCACCCAGGACCCCCAAAATCCCCCCAAATATCCCCAAAAATCCCCAAAACCCTCAAATTCCACCCAAAAACCCCAAAATTCCACCCAAAATCCCCCAAATTCCACCCAAAAACCCCTGAATTCCACCTAACAACCCCCAAAATTCCACCTAAAACCGCCCAAATTCCACCTAAAAACCCCCAAAATTCCACCCAAAATCCCCCAAAACCCCACCCAGGCCCCCAGCCCCTCCCAGCGCAGCCCCTCCCCAAATTCGGCCCCTCACCCCCGGTCTGGGGTCCCCAAATCCCACCCAGGACCCCCCAAAATTCCACCCAAAATCCCCCGAATTCCACCCAAAACCCCCAAACCCCACCCAAAATCCCCCAAAACCCCACCCAGGACCCCCAAACTCCATCCTAACGCAGCCCCTCCCCAAATTCAGCCCCTCACCCCTGGACTGGGGCCCCAAATCCCAACCAGGATCCCAAACATTCCTCACCGCCAAAAACCCACCTAAAACCCCGAAATTCCACCTAAAACCCCCAAATTCCACCTAAAAATCCCCAAAATCCCCAAATACCACCTAAAACCTCCAAATTCCACCCAAAACCCCCAAAATTCCACCCAAAAACCCTCAAATTCCACCTAAAACCCTCAAATTCCACCTAAAAACCCCCGAATTCCACCCAAAATCCCCCAAAATTCCACCCAAAATCCCCCAAACCCCACCCAGGCCCCCCAGCCCCTCCCCAGCGCAGCCCCTCCCCAAATTCGGCCCCTCACCCCCGGTCTGGGGTCCCCAAATCCCACCTGGATCCCAAACGTTCCTCACCCCAAAAATCCACCTAAAACCCCAAAAATCCACCTAAAAACCCCCAAATTCCACCTAAAAACCCCCAAATTCCACCTAAAAATCCCCCAAAATCCCCAAATACCACCTAAAAACCTCCAAATCCCACCCAAAACCCCCGAATTCCATCCTAAACCACCCAAACCCCACCCAGGACCCCCAAAAATCCCCAAAACCCCCAAATCCACCTAAAAACCCCCAAATTCCACCCAAATTCCCCAAAATTCCACCTAAAACCCCCAAATTCCACCTAAAAACCCCCGAATTCCACCCAAAACCCCTGAATCCCACCCAAAACCCCCAAATTCTACCTAAAACCTCCAAATTCCACCTAAAAATCCCTGAAAATCCCCCAAGACCCCAAATTCCACCCAAAACCCCCAAAATTCGCCCCAAAATCCCCTCAAATTCCACCCAACAACCCCCAAATTCCACCCAAAATCCCCCAAAATTCCACCCAAAACCCCCAAAATTCCACCCAAAAACCCCCAAAAACCCCACCCAGGACCCCCAGCCCCTCCCCAGCGCAGCCCCCTCCCCAAATCCGGCCCCTGACCCCGGTCTGGGCGTCAAGCGCTTGGTGGCGATGGCGTCGATCTCGTCGATGAAGATGATGGCGGGCGCGTTCTCCTTGGCCAGGCGGAACACGTCGCGCACCATGCGCGGCCCCTCGCCCAGGTACTTCTGCACGAACTCCGAGCCCACCACGCGGATGAAGGCGGCTGGGGGGCCCCGAAAACACCCCAAAAATGGGATCAGGGACCCCAAAACCCCAAAAATGTGATCAGGGACCCCAAAAACGCCCCTGGGAATCCCCAGGTGCTTCTGCACGAACTCCGAGCCCACCACGCGGATGAAGGCGGCTGGGGGACCCCAAAAACGGGATCAGGGACCCCAAAAATGGGATCAGGGACCCCAAAAACCCCAAAATTGGAACCAGGAACCCCAAAAATCCCCAAAACCCCCTGGGAACCCCAAGTACTTCTGCAGGAACTCCGAGCCCACCACGTGGATGAAGGCGGCTGGGGGGCCCCGAAAACACCCCAAAAATGGGATCAGGGACCCCGAAAACCCCAAAAATGGGATCAGGGACCCCAAAACCCCCAGGTACTTCTGCACGAACTCCGAGCCCACCACGCGGATGGAGGCGGCTGGGGGGCCCCAGCGGGATCAGGGACCCCAAAAGCGGGATCAGGAACCCCAAAAACCCCAAAAACGGGATCAGGGACCCCAAAAACGGGATCAGGAACCCCAAAAGCGGGATCAGGAACCCCAAAAACCCCAAAAACGGGATCAGGGACCCCCAAAAACGGGATCAGGGACCCCAAAAACGGGATCAGGGACCCCAAAAACCCCAAAAATGGGATCAGGAACACCAAAACTGGGAGCAGGGACCCCAAATACCCCACCAAGGTGTCCCCAGGTGTGTCCCCAGGTGTCCCCACCTGTCCCAGGTGTGTTTTAGCTGTCCCCAGGTGTGTTTTCAGCGTGCCCCAGGTGTCCCCAGGTGTGTCCCAGGTGTGCTCTGGCTGTCCCCAGGTGTGTTTTGGCTGTCCCCAGGTGTGTCCCAGGTGTGCTCTGGCTGTCCCAGGTGTCCCACCTGCCCCAGGTGTGTTCTGGCTATCCCCAGGTGTCCCCACCTGCCCCAGGTGTGTCCCAGGTGTGTTTCAGCGTGTCCCAGGTGTCCCCAGGTGTGTCCCAGGTGTCCCCAGGTGTGTTTTGGCTGTCCCAGGTGTGTTCTGGCTGTCCCCAGGTGTGCTCTGGCTGTCCCCAGGTGTGCTCTGGCTGTCCCCAGGTGTGCTTCAGCGTGTCCCAGGTGTCCCCACCTGCCCCAGGTGTGTTTTAGCTGTCCCCAGGTGTCCCACCTGCCCCAGGTGTGTTTTAGCTGTCCCCAGGTGTGTTTTCAGCGTGCCCCAGGTGTCCCACCTGCCCCAGGTGTGCTCTGGCTGTCCCAGGTGTCCCACCTGCCCCAGGTGTGTTCTGGCTGTCCCCAGGTGTGTTCTGGCTGTCCCCAGGTGTGCTCTGGCTGTCCCCAGGTGTCCCACCTGCCCCAGGTGTGCTCTGGCTGTCCCCAGGTGTGCTCTGGCTGCCCCAGGTGTGTTCCTGCCTGCCCCCAGGTGTGCTCTGGCTGTCCCAGGTGTCCCACCTGCCCCAGGTGTGCCTCACCTGTGGTGTGATGTGCCACCGCCTTGGCCAGCATGGTCTTGCCGCAGCCGGGGGGGCCGTACATGAGCACCCCCCGCGGGGGGTCGATGCCGATCTGGGGGGACAGGTGAGGCACCTGAGCTCACCTGAGCTCACCTGTGATCACCTGTGATCACCTGAGTGATCATCTGAGCCTCACCTGAGCTCACCTGAGATCACCTGTGATCACCTGAGCTCACCTGAGCAATTACCTGAGCTCACCTGAGATCACCTGAGCCTCACCTGTGATCACCTGAGATCACCTGAGCTCACCTGAGATCACCTGAGCTCACCTGAGCTCACCTGAGATCACCTGAGCCATTACCTGAGATCACCTGAGCTCACCTGTGATCACCTGAGTGATCACCTGAGCCTCACCTGAGCTCACCTGTGATCACCTGAGTGATCACCTGAGCTCACCTGAGCTCACCTGTGATCACCTGAGTGATCACCTGAGCTCACCTGAGCTCACCTGTGATCACCTGAGCCATTACCTGAGCTCACCTGTGATCATCTGAGGGACCCTAAGATCACCTGAGGTGACCTGTCCCACCTCAGCTCACCTGTTTGCAGAGCTCACCTGTATCTCACCTGTGTCTCACCTGTATCTCACCTGTGTCTCACCTGTCTCATCTGTTTGGAGAGCTCACCTGTCTCTCACCTGTGTCTCACCTGTCTCATCTGTTTGCAGAGCTCACCTGTATCTCACCTGTGTCTCACCTGTCTCACCTGTATCTCACCTGTCTCTCACCTGTGTCTCACCTGTCTCACCTGTATCTCACCTGTCTCTCACCTGAGCTCACCTGTCCCACCTGTCCACGTCTCACCTGTTTGCAGAGCTCACCTCTCACCTGTCTCTCACCTGTCCCACCTGTCTCACCTGAGCTCACCTGTCCCATCTGTCTCTCACCTGTTTGCAGAGCTCACCTGTCTCTCACCTGTCCCACCTGTATCTCACCTGTCTCTCACCTGTCCCACCTGTATCTCACCTGTCTCTCACCTGTCCCACCTGTCTCTCACCTGTCCCACCTCTAACCTCTCTCTCACCTGTATCTCACCTGTCCCACCTGTCCCTCACCTGTCCCACCTGTGTCTCACCTGTCCCACCTGTCTCACCTGTATCTCACCTGTCCCACCTGTCCCACCTGTCCCTCACCTGTCCCACCTGTCCCTCACCTGTCCCACCTGTATCTCACCTGTCCCACCTGTCCCACCTGTCTCTCACCTGTTTGTAGAGCTCGAAGTGCGTCAGCGGCAGCTCCACGGCCTCGCGCACCTCCTGCTTCTGGATGTCCATCCCGCCGATGTCGGCGTACACCACGTCCGGCTTCTGGTCTGGGGGGAACTGGGATCAACTGGGACGGACTGGGATGGACTGGGATGGACTGGGAGGGACTGGGATGGACTGGGAGGGACCAGAGTGACCCCAGAGTGACCCCAGAGTGACCCCAGAGTGACCACAGTGACCCCAGAGTGACCCCACAGTGACCACAGTGACCCCCTCCTGCTTCTGGATGTCCATCCCGCCGATGTCGGCGTACACCACGTCCGGCTTCTGGTCTGGGGGGGACTGGGATCAACTGGGATGGACTGGGAGGGACTGGGATGGACTGGGATGGACTGGAGCTATCACAGAGTGACCATAGAGTGACCCCAGAGTGACCTCAGAGTGACCAGAGTGACCACAGAGTGACCACAGTGATCCCCACATCTGGTTTCTGGTCTAGGGAAACACTGGGGTCAACTGGGATGGACTGGGAGGGACTGGGAGAGACTGGGAGGGACTGGGATGGACTGGGAGGGACTGGGGTGGACCAGAGTGACCATAAAGTGACCCCAGAGTGACCCCAGAGTGACCACAGTGACCACAGTGATCTCCACATCCGGTTTCTGGTCTGGGGGAACACTGGGGTGAACTGGGATGAACTGAAACCAGTTCAGGGCAACTGGGATGGACTGGGATGGACTGGGATGGACTGGGAGGGACTGGGATGGACTGGGATCAACTGGGATGAACTGGGATAGACTGGGATCAACTGGGATGGACTGGGATCAACTGGGATGGACTGGGATGAACTGGGATGGACTGGGATGAACTGGGACGGACTGGGATCAACTGGAACCGAGCCCAGGTAAAACCTGGTGACCCCAAGATGACCCCAGCTGACTTTTGGTGACCCCAAACTCCATTTTTTGACCCCATGACCTCGTTTTCTCACCCCCAGGTGTGTCCAGGTGTGGACAGGTAAAACCTGGTGACCCCAAGTTGATCCCAACTCACCTCTGATGACCCCAAATCCCATTTTCCAACCCCAAACTCCATTTTCTGACCCCATGACACCATTTTTTCCCCCAATCCCCATTTTCTCCTCCCCAGGTGTGCCCAGGTGTGGACAGGTAAAACCTGGTGACCTCAAGACGACCCCAAATCCCATTTTTCCAACCCCAAATCCCATTTTTTCAACCCCAAACTCCATTTTCTGACCCCATGACCCCGTTTTTTCTCCCCCAATCCCGGTTTTTCCCCCCCAGGTGTGACCAGGTGTGGACAGGTGTGGACAGGTAAAACCTGGTGACCCCAGGTTGATCCCAACTCACCTCTGATGACCCCAAATCCCATTTTTCCAACCCCAAATCCCATTTTTTCGACCCCAAACTCCATTTTCTGACCCCATAACCCCGTTTTTCTCCCCTAACCCCCGTTTTTCCCCCCAGGTGTGGCCAGGTGCGCTCACCTGAGGTGAGCATCATGATGCTGCTGTCGGCCTCGGGGGGCAGCACGTCCACCAGGGCGTTGCTGTGCTTGTGCAGCGCCACTGAGGCGTTGGGCTTGAGCAGCTCGCGGTCGATGGTGCTCAGGATGCGCACGTAGTAGTTGGAACCTGTGAGGGGACACCTGAGCTCACCTGGGGCTCACCTGGGAGAGCCTGGGAGAGCCTGGGAGAGCCTGGGATACACCTGGGGCACACCTGGGTGAGCCTGGGGCACACCTGAGACACACCTGGGCACACCTGGGCTCACCTGGGAGAGCCTGGGATACACCTGAGTGAGCCTGGGATACACCTGAGAGAGATTGGGATACACCTGGGTGAGACTGGGACACACCTGGGTGAGACTGGGACACACCTGAGTGAGACTGGGACACACCTGGGTGAGACTGGGATACACCTGGGTGAGACTGGGATACACCTGGGTGAGACTGGGACACACCTGGGTGAGACTGGGACACACCTGGGTGAGACTGGGATACACCTGAGTGAGACTGGGATACACCTGGGTGAGACTGGGACACACCTGAGTGAGACTGGGACACACCTGGGTGAGACTGGGATACACCTGGGTGAGACTGGGACACACCTGGGTGAGACTGGGACACACCTGGGTGAGACTGGGACACACCTGAGAGAGACTGGGATACACCTGAGAGAGATTGGGATACACCTGGGTGAGACTGGGATACACCTGGGTGAGACTGGGATACACCTGGGTGAGACTGGGATACACCTGAGTGAGACTGGGACACACCTGGGAGAGATTGGGATACACCTGGGTGAGACTGGGACACACCTGGGTGAGACTGGGATACACCTGGGTGAGACTGGGATACACCTGAGTGAGACTGGGACACACCTGAGTGAGACTGGGACACACCTGAGTGAGACTGGGATACACCTGGGTGAGACTGGGACACACCTGAGTGAGACTGGGATACACCTGAGTGAGACTGGGACACACCTGAGTGAGACTGGGACACACCTGAGTGAGACTGGGATACACCTGGGTGAGACTGGGACACACCTGAGTGAGACTGGGACACACCTGAGTGAGACTGGGATACACCTGAGTGAGACTGGGACACACCTGAGTGAGACTGGGACACACCTGAGTGAGACTGGGATACACCTGAGTGAGACTGGGACACACCTGGGTGAGACTGGGATACACCTGAGTGAGACTGGGATACACCTGAGTGAGACTGGGACACACCTGGGGCACACCTGGGACAGGTGAGAGCCCGGGATGTGCTCAGGATGTGCACGGAGTAGTTGGAACCTGTGGTGGACACACCTGGGTGAGCCTGGGTTCACCTGAGAGACTGGGATACACCTGAGAGAGCCTGGGATACACCTGAGTGAGACTGGGACACACCTGGGTGAGCCTGGGATACACCTGAGTGAGACTGGGATACACCTGAGTGAGACTGGAACACACCTGGGTGAGACTGGGATACACCTGAGAGAGCCTGGGATACACCTGAGTGAGACTGGAACACACCTGGGTGAGACTGGGATACACCTGAGTGAGACTGGGACACACCTGGGTGAGACTGGGATACACCTGAGTGAGACTGGGATACACCTGGCTGAGACTGGGATACACCTGAGTGAGACTGGGATACACCTGGCTGAGACTGGGATACACCTGGGTGAGACTGGGACACACCTGGGTTAGACTGGGATACACCTGGGTGAGACTGGGATACACCTGGCTGAGACTGGGATACACCTGGGTGAGACTGGGACACACCTGGGTGAGACTGGGATACACCTGAGTGAGACTGGGATACACCTGGCTGAGACTGGGATACACCTGAGTGAGACTGGGACACACCTGGGTTAGACTGGGACACACCTGGGTGAGACTGGGATACACCTGGGTGAGACTGGGATACACCTGGCTGAGATTGGGATACACCTGGGTGAGACTGGGACACACCTGGGTTAGACTGGGATACACCTGGGTGAGACTGGGATACACCTGGCTGAGACTGGGATACACCTGGGGTGAGACTGGGACACACCTGAGTGAGACTGGGCACACCTGGGCTCACCTGAGTGAGACTGGGATACACCTGGGTGAGACTGGGATACACCTGGGTGAGCCTGGGACACACCTGAGTGAGACTGGAACACACCTGAGTGAGACTGGGACACACCTGAGTGAGATTGGGACACACCTGAGTGAGACTGGGATACACCTGAGTGAGACTGGGATACACCTGGATGAGAGTGGGAGAGCCTGGGACACACCTGGGACACACCTGAGTGAGACTGGAACACACCTGAGCTCACCTGGGGCTCACCTGGGCTCACCTGAGAGAGCCTGGGTGAGCCTGGGACACACCTGGCTGAGACTGGGATACACCTGAGTGAGACTGGGACACACCTGGGTGAGACTGGAACACACCTGAGTGAGACTGGGACACACCTGAGTGAGATTGGGATACACCTGAGTGAGACTGGGATACACCTGAGTGAGACTGGGACACACCTGGGAGAGCCTGGGAGAGCCTGGGATACACCTGAGTGAGACTGGGATACACCTGAGTGAGACTGGGATACACCTGGGTGAGACTGGGACACACCTGGGAGAGCCTGGGAGAGCCTGGGATACACCTGAGTGAGACTGGGCACCCCTGGGACAGGTGAGAGCCCGGGATGTGCTCAGGATGTGCCTCCAAGTGTGCCCAGGTGCTCCCAGGTGTGCCCAGGTGTATCCCAGGTGTATCCCAGGTGTATCTCAGCTGTGCCCAGGTGTGCCCAGGTGTGCTCAGGTGTATCTCAGGTGTGCCCAGGTGTATCCCAGGTGTGCCCAGGTGTGCTCAGGTGTATCTCAGGTGTGCCCAGGTGTATCCCAGGTGTGCCCAGGTGTACTCAGGTGCATTCTCACCTGTGGTGACCCCACCATGGCCGTGTTCTGGTCCACGGCCTCCAGGAACTGCCCGATGACCAGCGGGACACGGCTGGGACACGGCCCCACCTGCCCCAGGTGTATCCCAGGTGCTCCCAGATGTGCCCCAGGTGTGCCCAGGTGTATCCCAGGTGTATCCCAGGTGTACCCAGGTGTATCCCAGGTGTGCCCAGGTGTACCCAGGTGTACTTTTGGTGCCCCTAGGTGTGCCCAGGTGTATCCCAGGTGTACCCAGGTGTATCCCAGGTGTGCCCAGGTGTACTCAGGTGTGCTCTCACCTGTGGTGGAGCCCACGATGGCCGTGTTCTGGTCCACGGCCTCCAGGAACTGCCCGATGACCAGCGGGACACGGCCCCACCTGCCCCAGGTGTATCCCAGGTGCTCCCAGGTGTGC
>JAKWBO010001243.1:0-16538 GCA_034336685.1 Luscinia luscinia
CATCATCACAGGTGAGGGAGCACCTGGGACAGGTGAGGGGACAGGTGAGACACACCTGCACAGGTGGGGACAGGTGAGACACACCTGCACAGGTGAGGGAACAGCTGGGAAAGGTGAGGGGACACCTGGGGACAGGTGAGACACACCTGCACAGGTGGGGACAGGTGAGACACACCTGCACAGGTGAGGGAACAGCTGGGACAGGTGAGGGGACACCTGGGACAGGTGAGAGGGGACAGGTGAGACAGGTGAGACACACCTGCACAGGTGAGGGGGACAGGTGAGACACACCTGCACAGGTGAGGAACAGCTGGGACAGGTGAGGGGGACAGGTGAGACACACCTGCACAGGTGGGGACAGGTGAGACACACCTGCACAGGTGGGGACAGGTGAGACACACCTGCACAGGAGGGAACAGCTGGGACAGGTGAGGGAACACCTGGGGACAGGTGAGGCACACCTGCACAGGTGAGGACAGGTGGGGGAAAGCTGGGACAGGTGAGGGGGACAGCTGGGGACAGGTGAGGCACACCTGCACAGGTGAGGGGACAGGTGAGGGGACAGCTGGGACAGGTGAGACTACACCTGGACAGGTGAGGGGGACAGGTATGACAGGTGAGACACACCTGGACAGGTGAGGGGGACAGGTGAGACACCTGCACAGGTGAAAGGACAGATGGGGGGGGGAAAGGTGAGACACACCTGGACTGGTGAGGGGGACAGATATGACAGGTGAGACACACCTGCACAGGTGAGGGAACAGGTATGAAAGGTGATGCACACCTGCACAGGTGAGGGGGACACCTGGGGACGGGTGAGAGCACACCTACACGGGTGAAAGGAACAGGTCCAGGGAACAGCTGGGACAGGTGAGGGGGGACAGCTGGGGACAGGTGAGACATAGCTGGGACAGGTCAGACACACCTGCACAGGTGAGGGCTGAGGGGAACAGCTGGGACAGGTGAGACACAGCTGGGGGACAGGTGACACAGGTGTGACACCTGGGAACAGCTGGGACAGGTGACACAGGTGTGACACACCTAGGAGTACAACTGGGACAGGTGAGACACACCTGGAGAGGCGAGGGCACAGGTGAGGGGATGAGTGGGACAGCTGGGACAGGTGAGGGACACACCTGGGACAGGTGAGTGGGACAGGTGAGACACACCTGGGCACACCTGGCATCCCTCAGTAGCTGCTGTCACCTGTGCTCAGGTGTTCTTACCTGTCAGGGGTCACTCAGGGGTCACTGGGTGGTCAGTTTTTGAAGTGGATTTTTGACTGAGGTGTCACTCACTGGTCACTCAGGGTCACTGGGCACTGGGGTGACTTACAGGTCACTCAGGGGTCACTCACTGGTCACTCAGAGGTCATGGTTACTCAGAGGTAACTTATGGTCACTCAGGGTCACTCAGGGGTCACTCAGGGTCATTCACTGGTCAGTCAAGGGTCACTCAGGGGTTACTCAGGGGTCACTCAGGGTCATTCACTGGTCACTCAGAGTCACTGGTCACTCAGGTCATTCAGGGGTCACTCACTGGTCACTCAGGGTCATTCACTGGTCACTCAGGGGTCACTTAGGGTCACTCACTGGTTACTCAGGTCATTCACTGGTCACTTGGGGTCACTCAGAGGTCACTCAGGGTCACTCAGGGGTCACTCACTGGTCACTCTCTCCCCAGACCAACAACAAGACCAGCCAGCCCATGATCAGTGTGTGGTCACTCTGGGGTCACTGGGGGTCACTTTTGGAAGGGGATTTTTAGCTGAGGGGTCACTCAGAGGTCACTCAGAGGTCACACAGGGGTCATTCAGAGGTCACTCACTGGTCACTCCCCCAGACCAACAAGAAGACCGGCCAGCCCATGATCAATCTCTACACCGACCGCGAGACCGGCAAGCTCAAGGGCGAGGCCACCGTGTCCTTGACGACCGCCCTCGGCCAAGGCGGCCATCTGACTGATTCGACGGTCAGAGATACAATTCCTGATTTGTAACCCAAAATCATTCCTTCATTAACCCAAAATTCTGCTTTTTAACCCAAAATCCCCAGTTCTTAACCCAAAATCCTGATCTGTGTCCTTCGACGACTCGGCCAAGGCGGCCATCGACTGGTTTAACGGTCAGAGCCAAAATCCTGATTTGTAACCCAAAATCCTTCCTTCATTAACCCAAAATTCTGCTTTTTAACCCAAAATTCTCAGTTCTTAACCCAAAATCCTGATCTGTGTCCTTCGACGACCCGCCCTCAGCCAAGGCTAGGCCATCGACTGGTTCGACGGTCAGAGACACAACCCTGACCTGTGTCCCCAAAATCCTTCCTTCATTAACCCAAAATTCTGCTTTTTAACCCAAAATTCTCAGTTCTTAACCCAAAATCCTGATCTGTGTCCTTCGACGACCCACCCTCGGCCAAGGCGGCCATCGACTGGTTCGACAGTCAGAGCCACAACCCTGATTGCTGTCCCTAAAATCCCCCTTCTATTAACCCAAAATCCTGATTTGTAACCCAAAATCCTCTCTTCATTAACCCAAAATTCTGTTTTTTAACCAAAAATCCCCAGTTCTTAACCCAAAATCCTGATCTGTGTCCTTCGACGACCCGCCCTCGGCCAAGGCGGCCATCGACTGGTTCGACGGTCAGAGCCACAATTCCTGATTTGTAACCCAAAATCCTTCCTTCATTAACCCAAAATTCTGGTTTTTAACCCAAAATCCCCAGTTCTTAACCCAAAATCCTGATCTGTGTCCTTCGACGACCAGCCCTCGGCCAAGGCAGCCATCGACTGGTTCGGCGGTCAGAGCCACAATTCCTGATTTGTAACCCAAAATCTTTTCTTCATTAACCCAAAATTCTGGTTTTTAACCAAAAATCCCCAGTTCTTAACCCAAAATCCTGATCTGTGTCCTTCGACGACCCGCCCTCGGCCAAGGCGGCCATCGACTGGTTCGACAGTCAGAGCCAAAATCCAGACTTGTGTCCCCAAAATCCTGACTTGTGTCCCCAAAATCCTGACTTGTGTCCCCAAAATCCTCTCTTTATTAAACCAAAGTTCTGCTTTTTAACCCAAAATCCCCAATTCTTAACCCAAAATCCTGATCTCTGTCCTCAAAATCCTGATTTGTGTCCCCAAAATCCTGATTTGTAACCCAAAGTCCCCCCTTCATTAACCCAAAATTCTGCTTTGTAACCCAAAATCCCGAATTTTTAACCCAAAATTCCCCATTGACTGGTTCAGCGATCAGAGCCACGGTCCTGATCTCTGTCCCCAAAATTCTCATTTGTGTTCTCAAAATCTCCCCTTCATTAACCCAAAATTCTGATTTTCATCCCAAAATCCTGATTTGTGTCTTCAAAATCCTGATTTATAACCCAAAATCGCCTGTTCTTCACCCAAAATTCTGGTTTCTGGCCCCAAAATTCTCATTTCTGTCCTCAAAATTCTCTCTTCATTAACCCAAAAATCTGTGCTTTGTAACCCAAAATGCTGAATTTTTAACCCAAAATCCTGGATTTTCATCCCAAAATTTCTGATTTGTGTCCCCAAAATCCCCCCTTCATTAACCCAAAATTCTCATTTGTAACCCAAAAATTTCCCCATTTTTCCTTATTTTTTGCCCCCATTTTTCCCTATTTCTATCATTTTCCCTCTTTTTTTTTGCTCATTTTTCCCCTTTTTCCCTCATTTTTTCTCCTAATTTTTATTTTTCCCAGTTTCCCCTAATTTCCCCATTTTTCTCAATTTCCCCAAATTTTCTCTATTTTTTCTTTATTTTTCTTCTCACTTCCCCCCAATTTTCCCATTTTTTCCACAATTTCCCCACATTTTTTTCCCTTTTTTCCCCCATTTTTCCCAATTCCCTCAATTTTTCCCACTTTCCCAATTTTCCCCATTTTTCTTTCATTTTTTTTCCTCATTTTTCTCATTTTTCCCCATTTTTTCCTTGTTTTTCCTCATTTCTTCCCCATTTTCACCTATTTTTCCTTAATTTTCCTCTATTTTTTCTTCTGGTTTTTCCACCTTTTGCTTTCAATTTTTCCTTCATTTCCCCTTTTTTCCCCTATTTTTTTCAATCCCCACTTTTTTTCTTCATTTCTACCCTAATTTTTCCCGTTTTCTCTTAATTTTTTCCCCATTTTTTCCCCCATTTTTTTTCCCCAATTTTTTTCCCCAATTCCCAATTTTTCCCCCCATTCTCATTTTATATTTTTATTTTTTTCCCCCCCAATTTCCATTTTCCAGGGAAGGAATTTTCTGGCAACCCCATCAAGGTTTCCTTCGCCACTCGCCGGGCGGATTTCACCCGGGGCGGGGGCGGCCGCGGCCGGGGCCGGGGAGGTGAGTCACAGCACCCCAAAATTCCCATTTTTCACCCCAAAAAACCCTCTTCTTCATCCTGAAAATACCCCAAAAAACGTCTCCAAAAACCTTGACTTTTCACCCAAAAATCCCCCCAAAAATCCTGATTTTTAGCCCAAAAATCCCCCTTTATCTCCCCAAAATTTCCATTTTTCACCCCAAAAAATCCCCTTCGTCACCCCAAACATACCCCAAAAACGTCTCCAAAAATCTTGACTTTTCACCCAAAAATCCCCCCAAAAATCCTGATTTTTAGCCCAAAAATCCCCCTTTATCTCCCCAAAATTCTGATTTTTCACCCCAAAAAAATTCCCTTCTTCACCCCCAAAAATACCCCAAAAAACGTCTCCAAAAATCTTGACTTTTCACACAAAAATCTCCCCAAAAATCCTGATTTTTCACCCAAAAACTCCCCCCAAAATCCCCTTTTCACCCCAAAAATGTCCCCAAAAATCCTGCTTTTTCACCCCAAAAAATCCCCCCAAAATTCTCCTTTTTCACCTCAAAAATACCCCCAAAAATCCTGATTTTTCAGCCCAAAAATCCCCCTTTTTCTCCCCAAAAATCTCCCCAAAAATCCTGATTTTTCACCCAAAAAATTCCCCCAAAATCCCATAATTTCCAAATTTCTGAATTTCACATTATTACCAGAATCTGGGTTTTTTGCCCCATTTCAGTTTCCATAATTCCCAAATTTCAGTTTTTTCCCAAAATCCCCGTTTTTTGCCCCATTTTGGGTTCTGTACTGTCACAATTCTGTATTTTTCCCAAATTCCCCGTTTTTTGCCCCATTTTGGGTTCTGTACTGTCAGAATTTGTTATTTTTCCCAAATCCCCGTTTTTTGCCCCATTTTGGTTTCTGTACTGTCAGAATTTGTTATTTTTCCCAAATTCCCCGTTTTTTGCCCCATTTTGGGTTCTGTCCTGTCAGAATTTGTTATTTTTCCCAAATTCCCGTTGTTTGCCCCATTTTGGGTTCTGCAGTGTCACAATTTGTTATTTTTCCCAAATTCCCATTTTTGCCCCATTTTGGGTTCTGTCCTGTCAGAATTTGTTATTTTTCCCAAATTCCCCATTTTTGCCCCATTTTGGGTTCTGTACTGTCACAATTCTGTTTTTTTCCCAAATTCCTCGTTTTTGCCCCATTTTGGGTTCTGCAGTGTCAGAATTTGTTACTTTTACCAAAATTCCCGTTTTTTGCCCCATTTTGGGTTCTGCAGTGTCACAATTCTGTATTTTTTCCCAAATTCCCGTTTTTGCCCCATTTTGGGTTCTGTACTGTCAGAATTTGTTACTTTTCCCAAATTCCTCGTTCTTTGCCCCATTTTGGGTTCTGTACTGTCAGAATTTGTTATTTTTCCCAAATTCCCCGTTTTTGCCCCATTTTGGGTTCTGTACTGTCACAATTTTGTATTTTTCCCAAATTCCCGTTTTTGCCCCCATTTTGGGTTCTGTCCTGTCAGAATTTGTTACTTTTACCAAATTCCCCGTTTTTGCCCCGTTTTGGGTTCTGTCCTGTCAGAATTTGTTATTTTTCCCAAATTCCCGTTTTTGCCCCATTTTGGGTTCTGTACTGTCAGAATTTGTTACTTTTACCAAATTCCCATTTTTGCCCCATTTTGGTTTCTGTACTGTCAGAATTTGTTACTTTTCCCAAATTCCCGTTTTTGCCCCATTTTGGGTTCTGTACTGTCAGAATTTGTAATTTTTACCAAAATCCCCGTTTTTGCCTCATTTTGGGTTCTGTACTGTCAGAATTTGTTATTTTACCAAAATCCCGTTTTTGCCCCATTTTGGGTTCTGTACTGTCAGAATTTGTTATTTTCCCAAATTCCCGTTTTTGCCCCATTTTGGGTTCTGTACTGTCAGAATTTGTTACTTTTCCCAAATTCCCGTTTTTGCCCCATTTTGGGTTCTGTACTGTCAGAATTTGTTATTTTTACCAAATTCCCGTTTTTGCCCCATTTTGGGTTCTGCAGTGTCACAATTTGTTATTGTTACCAAAATCCCCGTTTTTTGCCCCATTTTGGGTTCTGCAGTGTCACAATTTGTTACTTTTCCCAAAATCCCCGTTTTTTGTCCCGTTTTGGGTTCTGCAGTGTCAGAATTTGTGATTTTTACCAAAATCCCCGTTTTTTGCCCCGTTCCAGGGCCCATGGGCCGGGGCGGGTTCGGCTCCGGCTCCGGCGGCCGCGGCGGCTTCACCGGCGGGGGAGGGGCACAGCAGCGAGCCGGGGACTGGAAATGCCCCAACCCGTGAGTGGTTTATACTGGTTTATACTGGGAGGGACTGGGAGACACTGAGGGAACTGGGTTATACTGGGTTATACTGGTTTGGAGTGGGTTATGCTGGGTTATACTGGGTTATACTGGGAGGGACTGGGAGAGACTGAGGAACTGGGTTATACTGGGTTATACTGGTTTGGAGTGGGTTATACTGGGTTATACTGGGAGGGACTGGGAGAGACTGAGGGAACTGGGTTATACTGGTTTGGAGTGGGTTATACTGGGTTATACTGGTTTATACTGGGAGATGCACCGCAGCGAGCTGGGGACTGGAAATGCCCCAACCTGTGAGTGCTTTACTGGTTTATACTGGGTTATACTGGTTTGGACTGGGAGAGACTGAGGGAACTGGGTTATACTGGGTTATACTGGTTTGGAGTGGGTTATACTGGGTTATACTGGGGTTATACTGGGAGGGCACAGCAGCGAGCCGGGGACTGAAATGCCCCAACCCGTGAGTGGTTTATACTGGGTTATACTGGGTTATACTGGGAGGGACTGGGAGAGACTGAGGAACTGGGTTATACTGGTTTGGAGTGGGTTATACTGGGTTATACTGGTTTATACTGGGAGATGCACAGCAGCGAGCCGGGGACTGGAAATGCCCCAACCTATGAGTGCTTTACTGGTTTATACTGGGTTATACTGGGAGGGACTGGGAGACACTGAGGAACTGGGTTATACTGGTTTGGAGTGGGTTATACTGGGTTATACTGGTTTATACTGGGAGATGCACACGCAGCGAGGCTGGGGACTGAAATGCCCCAACCCGTGAGTGCTTTACTGGTTTATACTGGGTTATACTGGTTTGGAGTGGGTTATACTGGGTTATACTGGGTTATACTGGGAGGGCACAGCAGCGAGCTGGGGACTGGAAATGCCCCAACCCGTGAGTGCTTTACTGGGTTATACTGGGTTATACTGGGAGGGACTGGGAGACACTGGGGAACTGGGTTATACTGGTTTGGAGTGGGTTATACTGGTTTATACTGGGAGATGCACAGCAGCGAGCTGGGGACTGAAATGCCCCAACCCGTGAGTGCTTGTACTGGGTTATACTGGGTTATACTGGGAGGGACTGGGAGACACTGAGGGAACTGGGTTATACTGGTTTGGAGTGGGTTATACTGGGTTATACTGGTTTATACTGGGAGATGCACAGCAGCGAGCTGGGGACTGAAATGCCCCAACCTGTGAGTGCTTTACTGGTTTATACTGGGTTATACTGGGAGGGACTGGGGAGACACTGAGGGAACTGGGTTATACTGGTTTGGAGTGGGTTATACTGGTTTATACTGGGAGATGCACAGCAGCGAGCTGGGGACTGGAAATGCCCCAACCTGTGAGTGCTTTACTGGTTTATACTGGGTTATACTGGTTTGGAGTGGGTTATACTGGGTTATACTGGGTTATACTGGGAGGGGCACAGCAGCGAGCTGGGGACTGGAAATGCCCCAACCCGTGAGTGCTTGTACTGGTTATACTGGTTTGGACTGGGTTAAACTGGGAAGGACTGGATTGAACTGGGTTATACTGGGAAGGGATTGAGGGGAACTGGAACGGGACCTGGGATGGAGCAGGGGCTGTTGTGACGTCATCTGCTGCAAGATGACGTCAGCTATGACGTCACAGGGTGTGTGAGAACACGGGGATGGGATTGGGGGACTGGGGGTCTGTGACGTCATCAGTGGCGGGATGACGTCACTGATGACATCACAGGGCACGTGAGGACACCTGGAATGGACTGGGGGGATGGGATGGACTGGGAAGGAACCGGGAGGATGGGGAGGGGGGTTATGACGTCATCGGTGGCGGGATGACGTCACTGATGACATCACAGGGCACGTGAGGACACCCGGAATGGACTGGGGGGATGGGATGGACTGGGAAGGAACCGGGAGGATGGGGAGGGGGGTGGTTTTATGACGTCATCGGTGGCGGGATGACGTCACTGATGACGTCACCTGTGATGTCACAGGGCGTGTGAGAACATGAACTTCTCGTGGCGGAACGAGTGCAACCAGTGCAAGGCGCCCAAACCCGAGGGGGGGGCCCGGGGGGGCCTCACCTGAAGCGGGGGCGAGGCCGGCAAGTACCCCGGGGGGGCGGCCGGCGGAGGAGGAAAACCACATGGGTAGGAGGGGAGCACCTGGGGGTGCCAAAAATACACCTGGGGTGCCAAAAATACACCTGGGGGTGCCAAAATACACCTGGGGGTACCTGAGATACACCTGGGGGTGCCAAAATACACCTGGGGGTGCCAAAAATACACCTGGGGTGCCAAAATTACACCTGGGGGTGCCAAAAATACACCTGGGGGTGCCAAAAATACACCTGGGACACACCTGGGGGTGCCAAAATACACCTGGGGGTGCCAAAAATACACCTGGGACACACCTGGGGTGCCAAAAATACACCTGGGGGTACCTGAGATACACCTGGGGGTGCCAAAATACACCTGGGGGACACCTGGGGGTGCCAAAATACACCTGGGGGTGCCAAAAGTACACCTGGGACACACCTGGGGGTGCCAAAATACACCTGGGACACACCTGGGGTGCCAAAATACACCTGGGGGGCGCCAAAAATACACCTGGGGGTGCCAAAATACACCTGGGACACACCTGGGGGTGCCAAGATACACCTGGGGGTACCTGAGATACACCTGGGACACACCTGGGGGTGCCAAAAATACACCTGGGGGTGCCAAAAATACACCTGGGGGTACCTGAGATACACCTGGGGGTGCCAAAAATACACCTGGGGTGCCAAAATACACCTGGGGGTGCCAAAATACACCTGGGACACACCTGGGGTGCCAGAATACACCTGGGGGTACCTGAGACACACCTGGGGTGCCAAAATACACCTGGGACACACCTGGGGTGCCAAAATACACCTGGGACACACCTGGGGGTGCCAAAATACACCTGGGGGTACCTGAGATACACCTGGGGTGCCAAAATACACTTGGGACACACCTGGGGTGCCAAAATACACCTGGGGGTGCCAAAAATACACCTGAGACACACCTGGGGGCACCTGGGACACACCTGGGGTCACCTAAAATACACCTGGGGGTACCAAAATACACCTGGGCACACCTGGGACACACCTGGGGGTACCAAAAATACGCCTGGGGGCACCTGGGACACACCTGGAGACACCTAAAATGCACCTGGGCGCACCTGAGACACACCTGGGGGTACCAAAAATACACCTGGGGGCACCTGAAGCACACCTGGGGGCACTTACATTACATCGTGGGCACCTTCACCACACCTCAACATGCCTGGGAGTACCCAAAATACACCTGTACAGTCCCACCTGTACACACCTGTTCACTCACCTGTGCTCATGTGTAGAGTCACAGCTGTACAGTCACACCTGTACACACCTGTTCACTCTCACCTGTGCTCATGTGTAGAGTCACAGCTGTACAGTCACACCTGTACACACCTGTTCACTCTCACCTGTGCTCATGTGTAGAGTCACACCTGCGCTCACCTCACCTGTCACCAGGTGGAGGTTTCAAGGAGCGGCGCGGCGGCCACGGGATTTGACCGCAGCGAGTTCCACACCTGTACACACCTGTACACACACACCTGTACACACCTGTACCTGTGCTCACCTGTCTCACAGGTGGCAGTTTCGTAGGATCGCGAGGGGCAGCCAGCGGGGGCTTTGAGCGCAGCGGGTTCTGCACCTGTAACACACACACACCTGTAACACACACACACAGCTGTAACACACACACACACCTGTAACACACACACACACCTGTAACACACACACCTGTAACACACACACCTGTAACACACACACCTGTAACACACACACACACCTGTAACACACACACCTGTAACACACACACACACCTGTAACACACACACCTGTAACACACACACACCTGTAACACACACACACCTGTAACACACACACACCTGTAACACACACACCTGTAACACACACACACACCTGTAACACACACACACCTGTAACACACACACACCTGTAACACACACACCTGTAACACACACACACACACCTGTAACACACACACCTGTAACACACACACACACCTGTAACACACACACCTGTAACACACACACACCTGTAACACACACACACCTGTAACACACACACACCTGTAACACACACACACACCTGTAACACACACACCTGTAACACATACACACACCTGTAACACACACACCTGTAACACACACACACCTGTAACACACACACACACACCTGTAACACACACACCTGTAACACACACACACACACCTGTAACACACACACACACCTGTAACACATACACACACCTGTAACACACACAAACACATGTAACACACACACACACCTGTAACACACACACACCTGTAACACACACACACACACACCTGTAACACACACACACCTGTAACACACACACCTGTAACACACATACACCTGTAACACACACACACCTGTAACACACACACACACACCTGTAACACACACACACACCTGTAACACACACACACCTGTAACACACACACACCTGTAACACACACACACCTGTAACACACACACACACCTGTAACACACACACACACCTGTAACACACACACCTGTAACACACACACACACCTGTAACACACACACACACCTGTAACACACACACCTGTAACACACACACCTGTAACACACACACACCTGTAACACACACACACACACCTGTAACACACACACACACCTGTAACACACACACACCTGTAACACACACACACCTGTAACACACACACACACCTGTAACACACACACCTGTAACAACACACACACCTGTAACACACACACACACCTGTAACACACACACCTGTAACACACACACACCCGTAACACACACACACCCGTAACACACACACACACCTGTAACACACACACACACCCCGTAACACACACACACCTGTAACACACACACACCTGTAACACACACACCTGTAACACACACACCTGTAACACACACACACACCTGTAACACACACACACCCGTAACACACACACACCTGTAACACACACCTGGAACACACACACACCTGTAACACACACACCTGTAACACACACACCTGTAACACACACACACCTGTAACACACACACACCTGTAACATACACACCTGTAACACACACACACATCTGTAACACACACACACACCTGTAACACACACACACACCTGTAACACACACACCTGTAACACACACACACACCTGTAACACACACACACCTGTAACACACACACGTGTAACACACACACACACCTGTAACACACACACACACCTGTATCACACACACACCTGTAACACACACACACACCTGTAACACACACACACCTGTAACACACACACACCTGTAACACACACACCTCGTAACACACACACACACCTGTAACACACACACACACACCTGTAACACACACACACCTGTAACACACACACACACCTGTAACATACACACACACCTGTAACACACACACCTGTAACACACACACACCCGTAACACACACACCTGTAACACACACACACCCGTAACACACACACACACCTGTAACACACACACACACCTGTAACACACACACACACACCTGTAACACACACACACCTGTAACACACACACACCTGTAACACACACACACCTGTAAAACACACACACCTGTAACACACACACCTGTAACACGCACACCTGTAACACACACACACCTGTAACACACACACACACCTGTAAACACACACACCTGTAACACACACCTGTAACACACACACACCTGTAACACACACACACCTGTAACACACACACACACCTGTAACACACACACACCTGTAACACACACACACACCTGTAACGACACACACACCTGTAACACACACACACACCTGTAACACACACACACCTGTAACACACACACACCTGTAACACACACACACACCTGTAACACACACACACCTGTAACACACACACACACCTGTAACACACACACACCTGTAACACACACACACACCTGTAACACACTACACACCTGTAACACACACACACACCTGTAACAACACACACCTGTAACACACACACACACCTGTAACACACACACACCCGTAACACGAGACACCTGTAACACACACACACACCTGTAACACACACACACATGTAACACACACACCTGTAACACACACACCTGTAACACACACACCTGTAACACACACACACACCTGTAACACACACACACACCTGTAACACACACACACCTGTAACACACACACACACCTGTAACACACACACACCTGTAACACACACACACACCTGTAACACACACACCAACCTGTAACACACACACACCTGTAACACACACACCTGTAACAACACACACACCTGTAACACACACACACCTGTAACACACACACACACACCTGTAACACACACACCTGTAACACACCTGTACCTGTGCTCACCTGTCCCCAGGTGGAGGATTCGAGGACCGCAGCGCGGCGCGCTGAGGCTTTGACGCAGCGGGTTCCGCACCTGTAACACACACACACACCTGTAACACACACACCTGTAACACAAACACACACCTGTAACACACCTGTACCTGTGCTCACCTGTCCATACCTGTCCCCAGGTGGAGGATTCGAGGACCGCAGCGCGGCGTCAAGGCTTTGAGCGCTAGCGGGTTCCGCACCTGTAACACACACACACACCTGTAACACACACACACACCTGTAAACACACACACCTGTAACACACACACACCTGTAACACACACACACACCTGTAACACACACACACACCTGTAACACACACACCCTGTAACACACACACACACCTGTACCTGTGTTTACCTGTGCTCACCTGTCCCCAGGTGGAGGATTCGAGGATCGCAGGGGCGGCCGCTGGGGCTTTGAGCGCGGCGGGTTCTGCACCTGTAACACACACACACCTGTAACACACACACACACCCTGTAACACACACCTGTACCTGTGCTCACCTGTCCATACCTGTCTCACAGGTGGAGGATTCGAGGATCGCAGGGGCGGCCGCGTGGGGCTTTGAGCGCGCGCGGTTCACGCACCTGTAACACACACACCTGTAACACCTGTACCTGTGCTCACCTGTCCCCAGGTGGAGGATTCGAGGATCAGGCGCCGGCGGCCGCGGGCTTTGAGCGCCGGCGGGTTCCGCACCTGTACACACACACACCTGTAACACACACACCTGTAACACACCTGTACCTGTGTTTACCTGTGCTCACCTGTCCCCCAGGTGGAGGATTCGAGGACCGCGCGCGCCGCGGGGGGCTTTGAGCGCGGCGGGTTCCGCACCTGTAACACACACACACCTGTAACACACACACACCTGTAACACACACACACACCTGTAACACACCTGTACCTGTGTTTACCTGTGCTCACCTGTCCATACCTGTCCCCAGGTGGAGGATTCGAGGACCAGGCATGGCCGCGGGGCTTTGAGCGCGGGGTTCCGCACCTGTAACACACACACACCTGTAACACACACACCTGTAACACACACACCTGTAACACACACACACCTCTAACACACACACCTGTAACACACACACCTGTAACACCCCTGTACCTGTGCTCACCTGTCCATACCTGTCCCCAGGTGGAGGATTCGAGGACCAGCGCGGCGCGCGTCAGGGGCTTTGAGCGGCGGGTTCCGCACCTGTAACACACACATACACACACCTGTAACACACACACACCTGTAACACACCTGTACCTGTGTTTACCTGTGCTCACCTGTCCCCAGGTGGAGGATTCGAGGATCGCAGGGGCGGCCGCTGGGGCTTCGAGCGCGGCGGGTTCCAGCGGCCGCTGGGCGGCGATCACGGCGGAGTTCTGGGCGGCCGCTGGGCGACCGGGCGTGCTTCGGGGTCCGCAAGATGGACAGCAGGTGAGGCTGGGGCCGAAACATGGATTTTGGGCAAAAAAATGCTTTTTGGTGAGAGAAAAATGGAGAAATTTGGAGGGAAAACAGAGATTTTGGGGGAAAAACAGATTGTGGGAAAAACGGGATTTTGGGGAGGGAAAAGATATTTTTGGGGTAGAAAATTGAAATTTTGGGAGAGGGAAATGAGGATTTTGGGGAAAATTATTTGGGGAACAGTTTGTTAAAAAAATGAGGCGGAAAGGAAAAATGGGGAATTTGGGTTAAAATGGGGAGTTTTGTGAAAAATATGGGTTTTTTTGGGGTGCATAAATTTGGAAAAGGGGGATTTGGGGGAAAGGGATTTTGGGAAAAATGGGATTTTGGGGAGAAAACCACAAATTTGGAGGAAAGCAAAAATTTGGGGGAAAACGGGAATTTTGGGGGAAAGGGATTTTTTGGGGGAGGAAATGGGGGTTTAGGGAGAGGGAAATGGGGTGTTTTGGGGGAAAATGAGGATTTTGGGGGAAAGCATAAAAATTGTGGGGAATGGGAATTTTGGGTGAGGAAAAATGGGGATTGGGAGAGGAAAAATACAAAAAACGGGAAGAACGTGGATTTTGGAAAATTGGAGTTTGGGGGAGAAAAATGGGGATATCGGGGAATGGGGATTTGGGGAAAAATGAAAAATTGGAAGGGAAATAAAGGGGATTTGGTGGGAAACATGAAGATTTTGGGAGAAAAATTGGGTTTTGTGGGAAAAACACGAATTTGGGAGAGCAAAAAGGGAATTTTGAGGGGAAAATGAGGGATTTGGGGGAAAATGTAGGAATTTGGGTGAGAGGAAAGGGAATTTTTAAGGGAAAAAAGGGAATTTTGGGCAAATGTGATTTTTGTGTCGCGAGGGGCGACCACCGGCAGGACCGACGGGAGCGGCCATGCGAGCCCTTCCCCACCCCATCCCAAATTTTTATTTGCCTCCTCCCCTCCTCCTCGGGCTCGCCCCGCTTTAACCTTCCCTCCCCCAATAAAGGAATTTTGGGGAAGAATTTGGCTCGGGTGGTGATTGGACGGGGATGGGAGGTGGGGCGGGGGCTGCGCTGTGAGCTCATTGTTTCTCTAATGAGGCACTTCCGGCCTCCCGGGCTCATTAGGGAGTAATTAGCGAGCCTCATTAAGTGATGACGTCATTGATGGGCGGGGCACCTAAACGAGGACGGGGCCCTTTAAAAAACTGGGCTGGGCTTGTCCAGCGAGCCCATTTGCATAATGGCGGGGCATGGCCATAAACGGCATGTGGGCGTTACCTGCGTTTAGGGCTAAGTGGGCGTATCTTAATGCGTAATTTGCATAAGGGGCGTGGTCTGCCCATAGATGGACATCGAGGGGCGTGGCTTCCCCTCGGCAGGAAGGATTGGGGGCGTGGCCATAAAGACTGACAGGTGTCGCACAGCAGGTACCTGCACAGGTGCGCCATGGCCGCGTACAGGTGAGCGGGGCAGGCACATCCCCGCCCAGGTATCGCTGGGCGGGCCCGGCACAGGTGAACCAGGGCAAGGAATTCCTTGTCCAGGTGGCAGGAGCGTGTTGGCGGCCAGGTGAGGGGTGTGGGACAGATTCCGGCCAGGTACAAGGGGCGTGGCCGCCTTGATGTGAGGGAGGGGGCCGGAAGGTGCCGGCGGCCTACAGCGGCGCAGGAGCGATGAGGAGGCGGCGGCGGGAGCCGGGAGCGCGGCCCGGAGCGGGGCCGGCGCTGCTGCCGCTGCTGCTGCTGCTGCTGCGGCGGCGGCCGGTGAGGCTGAGGGATTTGGGGGCGTCCTGAGGGGATTGGGGAGGATTTGAGAGGGAATCGTGAGGGAGAATTTGGGGGAATTTGGGAGGGAATCGTGAGGGATTTTGGCGGGAATCGTGAGGGGACTGGGGGAATCCGAAGGGATTTGGGGAGTCCTGAGGGATTTGGGAGG
>JAKWBO010001244.1:0-16528 GCA_034336685.1 Luscinia luscinia
ACAACCCCGACACAAGAAAGAGAGTTGTATTAGGAGTGACAAAGGCAGGAGATCTTCCTGGGGATTACTGCCAAATAGATTTTGCGGAGTTACCACGCAAAGAGGGATACCGGTACATACTGGTATTGGTTGACACCTTCAATGGATGGCCGGAAGCTTACCCCTGTCATACTAACACAGCTAAGGAGGTGGTGAAAGTTTTGCTTAACCACATAATTAGGAGATTTGGTGTTCCCTTGGGAATATCATCAGATAGGGGACCACACTTTGTTGCAACAGTGGTTAAAGATGTTAGCCAGATTTTGGGAATTACTTGGGATCTACACACACCTTATAGACCCCAAGCGAGTGGTAAAGTTGAACGTATGAATGGGACTCTTAAAAGACAAATTAGTAAAATTTGTCAGGAGACATCCATGACGTGGGTTCAGGCCCTACCTATAGCTTTACTGAGAATTCGCATTTAACCGAGGCGGAGGGGTAACATCAGTCCCTACGAAATACTGTATGGCAGACCATATCAAAGCCCACACATTCCAGGCGAAATTCATTTGAAGGGGAAATGTGATTTGCAGCGCTATTTAATGGCTTTAGGTTCTACTTTAGAGAAGCTTCAGCGTTACATCGTGTTATCCAGATCCATAGGACTGGACACACTCGCACATCCATTCCAACCTGGAGACTGGGTCTATGTGAAATGGTGGGACAGTGATCCTCTGCAAGTTAAGTGGAAAGGGCCATTCAAAGTCCTGCTGACAACCTTTACTGCAGTTAAAGTTGCTGACAGAGGACCCTGGATTCACTATTCCAGAATTAAGAAAGCTTCAGCTCCCGAGCAATTGCAACAACAAAGACTGACATTAATGATAGCATATTTTAAGTGATTTTTCTTTTGCATTTAATTACTATTCTTCTTTATATAACATTTGACTATATCAAATATTATTCTTATTAGATGTGTATTGTTATTAGGCTTATGTTTATTAGTATGTATTTACTATTAAATATCTATCTAATGTTAGAATCTTTGTTATTAGATACTTGCCGGTTATTGGGAGTTTACTGTTAGTAAAATTTAAAATAGAGACTTAACAAGGTAGAGGCCTTGTCAAGCCTCTAAAGGGGGGAAATGATGCCTTAAGTTTGGAGCTTTCTGTTCTGTTCCGTTGTGCTTAGGGTGGTGAAGACAAAATAGTCCGATTCCAGCTATTGATTCAAGGACAGTTTCTTCAAACTTTAGGCCCTAAGTATAAACAACATGAGAAGAGGAGGGCGGGCCATCCAGGAGAAGAGGAGGATAACACCTTACAGTTTGACACTATTAATTGGATGGCTGACTCCTGTATGTAAATGAACTAAAGTTTATAAAAATGTAAAATCATGTGACCAAGCTCTCTTTTGCATCCACCTTGGAGCCACTGAGGCAGGGCAGGGGGCCACGCTGTGGCACTGTTGCTGCCAGAGTGTGGCCTTTGAAGGCCTTTCAATAAATACTCATTTTATTTCCCCTAACTCTGTGTGATCTCTGTTCCAGCTCCAAAGGCAACATCTGTCTGCCAAAGCTGTAGGGCCTTTAGACCGCTAGGGTTCACCGCTGCAAAAACTGCCTCGTCTTTTGTGAGATGTACGCAGGGCCATTGTCAGTCTTCACAGCAGAAGGTATGCCCAGAATCACAAAATCCATCCTCCAAGGGGCAATCACATCGCGACTTTTCCCCCAGTATTAGTAGATGCCCATGTGGCAGAAGAAAAGGTGTCAATAGACCCGTGCACAAACTTAAACCTGCCAAATTTGGCTATGTCTCTGATATCTGTTTGCCAAAGCTGCAGTGCCCTTAGGCCTCTAGGGTTCACTTCTGCTGGCAAAGGCGCAGCAAGGCCATGGCGTTCAGGCCTCTGGGATTGAGTCCTGTACCCATAGAGGGTATTTGGTAAGTTTGGCAGCTTGGGCACGTTGCCACAATGGCTTTTGCCTGGTCTTTTGCAAGTTTGAACATTCGCATGAGAGCGGGCACATTTTGATGAAAAAATGCATGTGACAGCTTTGCCTGGGCAAAGATGTCAGAGACATTTGCAGTTTCTAGGGGCATGGCTAGAGCATCTGCTCTTCTGTTTCCTTCCGTAATAAAACCTGGAAGATCAGTGTGTGACCTTACGTGAACAATGTGGTAAGGCTGTTTTCTGTGAGAAATTAAATATGTTAATGTAGAAATTAATTGATGCAGTTTTGGATTGGGACCATATTTTAGAAAAGCGTGTTCTGCCCGCATAGCTATACCGGATACATAGGCTGAGTCTGTGACCAAATTGAAGGGTTTGTCTTTGAATTTTTCAAAGGCTCTAACAACGACTCCTAGCTCTGCAATTTGTAGAGATCCCTCCACTATCTGAATATCTGATTCCCAATTTTGGGTTTTGGGGTTTTTCCAAGTCATAACTGACTCGTGAGAGGAGCCTGAGCCATCTGTGAAGACAGTTAGAGCTCTGAGGGGGGGTTCTGCTTTGAACTAATTTTGGAATTAAATGAAAAATTGCATCTATATTGAAAAGCTTATGCTGGGGTAATTGAATTGAAATTTGGCCAGTATAGCTATCTAGAGCAATTTGGAGGTTTTCATTGGTTTGAAGCAAATGCTCCAGATTTCCAGTGGTCAGTGGCAGGTATATGTATGTGAACTCACACCCAGCAAGGGAGCAGAGACGAGTTCTGGCTTTTTTATAAGAAGTGCTATGATTTCTTGAAATGTGGTAATTGTTTTTGTGGGTTGATTGCTTGTGAAGACCCATTCAAGGATCAGCAAAGGGTTTGACAGTTTGGGGTCCCATTGGAAAATCATTCCATGAAAGTGAGGGGCTTTTCCCAAAACGGCAAATTGGAAAGGTAAATCAGGTTCAAACTGATGGGCTTGGCATGAGGAAAGGGCTTCTTGGACTTTGACGATGACCTGTTGAGCTTCTGGCATGATGGTGCATCAGGAGTCAAGGACTTGTTTTCCCCGAAGAAGGTGGAACAGGGGAGCAAGTTGTTTTGTTGGAATTCGCAGCAGGGAGCGTACCCAGTTGATGGATCTGCACAGGCTGTGCAAGTCTCTTAGGGTTTTTGGATTGTCCTTGATGTAAAGCTGCTGGGATACGATGGTTGTTTCTTGAATTTGCAGTCCAAGGTAGTTCCACGGGCTAGTGTACTGTACTTTGTCTTCACAGATTTCAAATCCGGCTTTTTCGATGGTTTCAATGGTTGCTTTCACTGCTTTGTCCAAGTAGGTTTTTTCAGAAGCACAGACTAAGATATCGTCAATATAGTGGAGGAAAATGACGTCTGGGAAGGAGCTTTGAAGGGGGAAAACAACCTGAGCCACATACCATTGGCATATGGTGGGAGAGTTTTTGAGTCCTTGGGGAAGGAAAAGCCAGTGTTACCTTTTGAGGGGAGCTTCTTTGTTGAGAGTGGGAACGGAGAAAGCAAAACGTGGAGCATCATCAGAGTGCAATGGAATGCTGAAAAAGCAGTCTTTGATGTCAATGACAGCAAGGGTCCAATTTCGAGGCAGCATTGATGGAGAAGGCAGACCGGGCTGAAGAGGTCCCATGTCTTCAATGACGTCGTTGATTTTGCGAAGGTCTTGGAGAAGCCTCCATCTGTTGGTCCCAGGTTTTTTCAAGACGAAAACTGGAGTGTTCCAAGGGCTTGTGGTTTCGACGATGTGGCCTTTGGCAAGTTGCTCTTCCACCAGGGCATGCAATGTGCAGTTTGACTTTTGACAGGGACCACTGCTTGACCTATACAGGGTTGTCACTTTTCCATGTGAGCTGCGGGGTCGGTGGGAGAGCGCGCTCTTCAGTGGCCCCAATCAGAAATCCCAGCATTGGACTCGGAGGGAGACTCCCCGTTGGGATAGAACATCTCTGCCCCACAGGGTGATGGGGGTTCTGACCACGAACTGGTGGACAGTTGCCAACCTGCTTTCAGGCCTTCGATGACCTCGTTGTTTGTGCTTGGCGTAGACATGGTGACGCCACCAATTCCAGTGTAACTGTTTTTTCATGGGGAATTATTCCACCCCAGTCCGCTGCAGGAGTTCCGATATGTATAGAAACCCCCGTAGCAAACTTCAGTTACGCGTTAACGGAGACGAAGGCTTGAGACTCCAGTTCCAGTCATTTCAGAAGCATTTATTGTCCGAAGGGAAACTGGTCACAGGAATCCCCTTCGGGAAGGTTACAGCATTCTTATATAGGCTTCTAGGGGATTCAAAATCTAACCAATAAAAGCTTATACATTACAAACTAACCAATTACCTCAAAATCCTAGGTGAGAAAGTAAGCCAATTACAATCTTACTTTAATAACCAATAAAAAGAGTTTTATTTCCTGAAAGTGATGCATGCAATGAGGAATTCGAGTTATCTCCTTAAGAGATAAGATGCCAGGGGACTCGTTTAGGGGAAGCACCGTCCCTTACATTCCAGAAATCATGCCAGCTACTGGTTGCAGGTCTCAGTTGGATGGCCATTCCAAACGGGCAATGATGGTGACATCAGCTCCGGTGTCGATCATTCCTGGTCTAAGGATTCTCTCACCTTTGCAGAGGATGTTGCATTCAAGGATGGGTTTTTGGGATCCCATGATTTGCACCCACAGCACAGTAGGGTTGAGAGGGATCTGTTCGTTGTAGTTTTTCAGAAGCAGGAAGGCTTGTGCAATTGGTGTGCCCTGTGAAAGAAAAAAGGCGTGTCTGTGCAGCGGAGCTAGACAAGGATTTCTTGTCCAGATTGAACAGTCTGAACTTCTGGCAAAACAAAAATTTGCTTTGGACTGTGTACAGTATCACCAAAAATGAAAATGTCCCAAGGGCCACCTAGTGGCCCGCGTTTTCCTGTAGGAACACGGTAAAAATTACTGTTTGTGAAGTTGTAAGGCAAGGAATTTACCAGCTTCAGTTGGCCTTCCACCGAAATCTGGGCGTGTGTTGGACCATCTTGATACGTTTCGGAATTTGACTGATTTTCATAGGCGGGACAGTGCGGGAGATGGCTTTTGATTTGTTGTCCTGGCACGGTGCCATTTCCGCGCTGCACTGGCATTTTTTTGGATTTTGCAGGTGCTTTTGCTATTTTTGGGCCTTATGATGATGGCTGGGTGGGTGGTGAATTTGTGGCTTTTCTGGGCAGTTTTCTATAAAATGTCCAAGTTCCCCACAGTAGAAGGATCGGGCATTTTCTTTGGATGTCACTGCTGCAAAGGCTCCTTTGACTCCTTCAGCAATGCCTTTGGCCACTTCCTGGGCTACTGTGTTTTCAGTGGACATGTGGCGTGTGCAGGTTTCCACTATTTGTTCAATGGTGGGCTCTGTGTCGAGAGGCAAGGACCTTAAAATGGTTTTACATTGATCATTGGCATTGCTCATAGCAAGTTTGCATAACAGTTCTTTTCGTGCCTCTGCGCTCTATATTTGTTTTTCTAGAGCATCTTTCTGTCTGTCTACAAATTTAATAAAGGTTTCATCTATTTTTTGTTTGATATTGGAAAAATGCATGTTAGGAGTGGAGTCATCAGGTGTGAGGAGTAGGGCTGTTTTTGCTGCATTGGCTATGTCTTGCAATGTGTCTCTGGACAAAGTGTTTGCTTGGTCTGAAGGCAGTGACAAATTGCCTTCCCCAGCCAATTGTTCTACGGTGAAATTTGGGCGATTTGCATCTCTTGCATAATTATCAGATAACGTTTTTAGGGTTCTTTTCCAATGTCTTTCAAATAACATATATATTTAGCAGGTTATAAAAGGCAGTGAGCTAAATTTCTTAAATCATGTGGTACCAATACTTATGCAGAAAAAATCGCCTCTAAAAAATTCTTAAATATTTAAGTACTTCTCCCATGTTCCTTCGCAATTTTGGATAATTCAGTTAATTGTTTCTAATAAAAGTTTTCCCATTGAGAATTATTTGTGGCATCACCTCTGCAGCCTGCTTTATATGTTACAGGAAAGGCAGAAATTCTTTGGGCTATTTGCCAATCACCATTTTGTGTTGCTAAAAGCTTAACATTGTTCTAGGGATCTTGTTCATTTTCTGTGTCATAAGAATCAGTGCCCTCAGAAGACGTAGAGTGCCTACGTCGTCTGCGGTGTTTTTTAGAATGCGAAGGGAGGGTGTGGGTGAGTGGCGCGGAGGTGGATAGGGGAGCGGACGGCTGGGGGAGGGGTCGGGGGGTTGTGGGGGGTGAGGTTTGGGGATAGCTCGGCTGGGTGCATAACACGGTTTTGCCACACGGTGGCAGCGGTGCATTAGAAATAAAAGCAGGAGCCGGAGGAGAGGGGACGGGCAGCGCGGGAGGAGGCAGAGGCGGGGGGTAGGGATAGCTGGAATGCTGGAGGAATGTAGTTTCCGTGGTGACCGAAGGATGTGAGGGATTACAAGGGGCCCTCGGGGGGACTAGCGGTGGGGGTTAGGGTAGGGGTGACGTGAAGGGAAGATAAGGCTGATTTGGAAACAAAGGATTTGGTATGGGGGATGGGACGCCATGTGGAGCCGGGGAGCCGTGTGCAAGGGCCTGTAATGCGTGCGCCTGTTGGTCTGGGTTTACAAGCAGGACGCGATTTATGGAAGTGGGAAGCTGCTGTGATAACAGTACAGGCTGCTGCTGAAACGGTAACTGCAGCTGCAGGCGCCGATTGTGGAGGAAGCGCGGGGGCCGGGGGCTGCGTGGCTTCCGGCGGGGACAATGTCATGAGAGAGAGCAAGGAATGTGAACTGGGCAGGGGCTGCACCAGGGCCGGGATGGAGACGGGCTGCTGCAGCTGGTCAGGGCATGCTGATGGCGGCAGCGCTGCGCCACAAGGGAGTTGGGATAGCAGCTCGGGCAGCTGCGCCGAGGCTGTAAACTGCGTTGCCGCTGGCAGCGGTCCCGCGCCGGCAGGGACGTGGGATGGCGGCTGCAGCGCGCCGGGGGCGAGGGATGGCGGCACGGGTGGCTGCGCCTTTGGGGGTTTGGGGGAAGAGCGGAAAGGCTGCCTGTGGCAGCGGCGGAGGCTGCGTGTTGCCTGGTGGAGGAGGGGGGGCGGCCACGTGGAGTCAGGGGGATTCGGGGACGCCAGCGCCCGGATGGCCAAGGCAGGACGCCGCTTGGCTGAGGCGGCTGCCACACTGAGCTGCATTGCGGCTGCGCGGACAGTGAGAGGGGGGCATTGCTCTGGGGCTCCCCCACCACAGTTTAGCGTGGCTGTCCTCGTGGGAGCACAGGTGGGACGTGCACAGAATGGGACGGGGTTCCCGGGGGATGCAGGGGCGGTGGGTAGGACAAAGGCTGAGCTCGGATTGTATCAGCGCTGGGGGGGACCCGGAACGGGACAGGTTGGGGGGGGGGGGAAATGCGGGTGGGTTTTTCAGCGGAGCCGTGGGGAGGAGAGTTGAGGGGGACACGTTCCGGCCAGGGTCAGGAGTGAGGGATAATGGTAAATCAGAGCAACAATTGGCAGGCGGAGGGGACGCGCTTTGCGGCGGCTGCCGGAGGGATAGAGAGGGCGCGCTCCTCTGGGCTCTAATTATCTCGTGAAATAAAGGCACGAATTTACGGCTTTAAAGTTCTTCTGAGTTTGTAAGGAATAGATATGAGTTCCCGCGGTATCCCAAAAGTCAGCCGATGCCACAGAATAAGAATTAGCATCAGGGAAATAAAGGAATATAAATTTAACAAAGGATTTCAAGGTATTTTAGAAAAATAATTTTTTGAAAATATTAGAATTATTAGTAAATAAGAGAGGAAGAAGTTTGGTATAAAAACCTTTCTCCTTGGGTGGTAAAGGGGATTTGGTGAGCAGCCCACCCATGGAACTTCGTCGGCTGTTAGCAGAAAAGTGGAAAAAAAAGAAAAAAACCTGAAAACTGCTGTTTGACCTTATAAAGAGAACATGCACTTTAAAGGCTAAGTGCTCACCCAGATTTTAGCCGAAAGGTCAGGCTGCTGACGGGTTGCTAGGGCGTCCAGTCCCAGGCCAGGTCTCCGAAGTGTTGGACGGAGCTTGATGTGGTGCGAATCTTTATAAAACAAAGACTCCACACTACCAGGCTCTGTAGCACTTCGAAGGCAGACGAATAACTGCTCAGCGGTCTTTGCAGGTGCGAAACTCGTTTGGAGCGCCAAATGTAGCTGTTTTTTAAAGTTGGAGCTTTCCAACTTCAGGCACAGCAGCTCCAAGTCCAGATTTCTCTGGACTCTGGCTGTTGAGCTCACAGCTACCCACTAGCGAAGTACAGAAAGGTTGAGGCTATTGCAGCACTGGTTCTGGAGATAACTTTATTTCTCCGTAGGTAGAGTACTAGAACAGTCTGGTAACATCAGATAACAAAGGACTTTTTATAGGTTTACAGAGGATTGAATTTTCTACCAATAAGAACTACAGCTTTTAAACTAACCAATTATCATAAAATTCTAAGTAAAAAAGGACCAATAACTTGTTGACTTTAAGAGCCAATAGAAATCCAGAAAGATAACAGGGTTCTTGATAAGGGAGAGGGGGTTTGGTTGCCATGCATTTAGTAATTATGGGATGGCATTCCATGCATAAATTTTAGGGGGAGTAACATTTTCTACAGGAGGGGTGAGGAGTTCTGGGTGTTTGTTTCCTGGGGGGACTCCTTTGAGAGATATCTCCCGTAATTTTGTCCGAAACCAGGACAATGTCTCCTTGCATCCTCATTGGCTATCTGTTTTTCTATGGCATCCTGCAATTGCTCTATGAACTACATATTTAGTTCACTGGGGCTTTGTCTTATGTTTGAAAATCTCTGGGTTGGCACAGACATGTTTGTGACCCTATTTAGGGCTCGCATCTCTAATTCTTTTTCTTGGCTTAATATTGCGAAATTTAAAAATGCCTTGGTTTGTGGATCTTCCATGGGACACACCCTCATGAGCTGCGGGACCCCTGCCCCAAAGCACGGATCTTGCTGTGAGAGTCTCGAGATTTTTTGCTCTTGTTCCTCTGCATATGTTCTCCAGGCTGATTCAAACATCATGTGTTACACTGGAGCACAGATTAATTTCTCAATCTGTTTTATATCATAGGGTGTCAGCGCATTAGCAGTCACAAATCTAAGTATGTTTGTTACTGCAGGAGATCCTAACCCATGTTTAGCAGCTAGCTGGTGTAATTCTGTATTTGCCAATTAAATGGTACATATTTATCCGGGGCAGTTCCATTTCCTCTCATTACTTGGAATGCCATTACAGTTTCCCCCCTGTTTTGTCAGTCCTCTTCTGTTGGTGAAGACATAGGCAGAGTTATTAGTTCAGCGCCTTCCAAATCACCAAATTCTAAAGCCTTTTGCTTTACCTTCATCCAGAAGACAGCTGGGTCCCAGGAAGAGATGACCTCAGATCAGAACATCGATGGAGCTGGAGTTGCAGTTTGAAGTGTAGTGTTCCTTTCTGGGCTTTCTTGAGTGTTCTTCAGTGCAGTGATTGCAGCAGGTTCGGGGCTTGAAACGGGTGGTTTTCAGAGTGTTGGTGCTGGCATCTCTCAGTACCAGGGCACTTCCAGATTTGTCTTCTGTCACTCAGAGTTTGACGTCATTGTAGCGCGCCCTGTCTCGGCAGTCAGCAGGCATTTCCATGGCAATTCAGGGTCGAGGCAAGCTTATGGAGGCAGGGCTTCCTGGGTAGGAGGCATGCCCTTCAGGGGCTGACCCAGGGCTGGGACCCCGCCTGCCCGAGACGGGACCGCAGCAGGAGTTACCGCCCACCAAGGCTCGGTCAGAGTAGGAGGCACACCCCACCAGGGATGGGCTTGGGGCGAGGTGCGCCTCCCCAGGGCTGGACCAGGGCCAGAACCACGCCCCATGAGAGAGCCTGGGTTTCTTGTTCTCCGCCAGGAAGCACGAGGTTGGCGCCATCTTTGGGGTTTTCCAGGGCTCTCCCTTCTCCTACCACGAGGCCTGGGCCATTTTTGGGCTTTCTTTGTTCTCTTCTCTCCCCCTCTCCTCTCTCTGGTATGGCGCAGGGTGCTACCCTGGCTCTTTATTTCCAGCTGCTTAGGTTTTACTGATTTGTGGAGTCTCTCCATCAATGGCAGGCTGTTTACCAGTCGCCAGGATTGTCTCAAATGTTCTGCAGCCCTCTGAAGTTGCTTCACACCGAGAAGGTATTTTTTCTCTGTGCTGCTGCCATTAGAGGATCGACTGCATTTTTCTATGCCTCCTTTTTTCTGGGTTCTACTATCACCCTCCTTATTACTCTGCACTTCTGCTTTCATCAACTTTATCAATTTTTGAATGATTTTCGAAGGTTTTACCACCTTAACTGCTTCGGGATAGTTTTTTAAAGCTCCTTCTATTATTTCTTTCCCTATTTTTTGCCAAGTCCATATCCAATGCTGTTTCTCTAGTCGGTCCCACCCCTTTTCTTTTTGCCCATAGTATTAAATCAAAAAGAGATTCCTCGTCATATTCCACCTCCCACTCTTCTAGAAACTGCACCCATACCTGAATTGCTGGATGTCGGTCCGTAGAGAATCTTCCTCCCATATCTGTCTTGTTTTTTCTGGCTCACGGCTAAATTCTCCCATCTCTCGGACGTCCTGGCTCTGGGCCAAATTTTCTCATCTCTAGGATGACTCCTGGCTCTGAGCCAGCTGTTTCCTGCCTCTCTTTTTTGGGCGTTCCTCCCCTAGCTTGTGGCGAGAATTTTACCTCGCCTCTCTTTTTGGGTGTTTTTTCTGTCTCCTCCTGTCTATCAGGTATGGCTAGCTGTCTCATCACGTTGATTGGGGTCACCAGTTGTGATGTCGATGGCATAGGTGTCGAGACAGAGGCACATACACTCTGTGGTCACATGACAAAAAGCACTTTTATTGTTCAGCCTGCTGCTTAAATTACCTTCTTAATGTTCCTTGGCTAGCACTTGTGATTGCCCAAAGTTGAGGCTGTCCCAGCTCTTTGACCAATAGCCTCCACAGCCCAGGCTGGAACCCATAGGTATGAATACCTGTCTGTTTCCAAATTTGTCCTATCCTGTTCCCTGGAGGGACTGTTCGTCCCACCAGGCTGCTTTTCCCTAATATGGAAAGCCACCTTGTGCTGTGACAGAGATCCTTAATTTCAAAATTATAATAATTTGGAGGAAGGGGGTTTACATTCTCCATTTCAAAGAGAAGCTTCTGCCTTTATTGGCAGACACCTGTTTTTCAAACCAGGAAAGATTTTGGCGCCCAATATGGGGCTCGAGGGCATCGAGAGATAAAAGGAATAACAATTCTTAAATAACCTAATTTTTGTGTGTGCTGGATATAAGTCCTTATGAGGTGGTGTCCTGGGTTGATGATTTGACTGACTCCTCACCCTGCCCCCCCTTGGCCATGAAGCTGTATGCTCCCGGGGGAGGGGCCGCCTGGGCTCTGCTCTGCGGAATGGCCTTAGTTTGCCGCGGGCTTGACTTGGGGGGAGGGGGGGGCTCGCGCGGCTGCGTGCTTGGCTCTGGCTGCTGCTGCATGTGGCTATCGCTGCTGTGGTGGTGGCTAGTGGCTTGGTTTGTTAGTTACCTGTTTTTTGCTTGATTTTTTTTGACTTTATATTGCTTAAATTATTTAGCTTAGCTCGCTGCTGTTTAAGGCTTGCTGGCTATTCCGGCTGTTTTTTTCTTTCTCTCTCTCCCCCTCTCCCTTCTCCCCCTCACCCCCGAAGATTCAGCACCAGCTCCAGAGGAACCCTGCGGCCTGCCTCTGGACACCGGCCAAAGAAGTGTTTCGCCCTTCTAGTGAAGATCGAAGCATCCAAGTTTCTCTCTCTCTCAGTGACAACTTTTTTTGTCATCTGGGTCTGTGCTGGGAAGTGTTTCTCTTGTATGTGTTAATAAATAGGTTTTTTCCACTTTTCCCCCTGAGTAAAATTTTTTTTCTTAAGTCCAGTGGAATAAAGAATTGAGAGTTTATTTCCTAAAAAGCTCTCCTAAAAGTTTTTTCCCTAAGTTTGTCCAAACTTGGACAGGTGGCATCGTGGTCTAGCTTACCCTGGTTCGGGTGGCACGTGGTTGTGGCTATATTTCTCCCATTTGCAGGCCCTTATTTAAACATGAGCCCTATAACTAAAGCTACTGTTTCTGTTATTCAGTTTGCTTTATGGGTTAATAACGTGAGGAATTCGTGGATTTTTAACTTCCTTTGGAAGGCGGATACATGGATTCAGGGCTATCACATACTAACTCTATGTTTTTGGATTACTTTAATAATGGCACCTACTGAATAGAAATGGCACAAGGAAAAATTTTCTCCCAAACCTTCTCCCACTTTTTTGGGTCTACCCCACCAGTTTTTGAAGGGTTCAAGTCTCCTCTGAATGTTAATGATAGCATACAGTGGCTGGTGTTTCTGATAGGCCTGGTCTACTTAGTATTCAGAGACAAGGGAATACTAGCATGGATAACAACCCTGATACCTACCCAAGTAAATAGAAGGGCTGCCCCAGAGCCTGACCTTACCCCAGGAAATAGAGGTGCTGCCCCAGAGCTGGACCCTACCCCAGAGACTAGGAACGCTGCCCCAAAACCTGATCCTGCCCCAAAGCCCATTTCAGAGTAACCACCCAGAGTGGGTGGGAGTTCTGCTGAGGGCGATACATGATATGGGCCAGATGTTGAACGAGCACTTTTCCCCAGCTAGTGAGGAATCCACCCCTGCCCTAAAGAGGGAGAGTCAGATGGTGCTGCAGCAGAACCCGTAGATGTTACCTCTGTCCAGGTTCCAGCTGAACCACAGGGGAAGTCACTGCCAGCAGCAGTCACCTCTGTGGAAACTAGAAAATCTAAAATGAAAACAAAGCATCTAGATAATGAGGATCAGCAAGGAGGCCCCTCACAACCAGCAGGGGAGCCAGAGGTTGAGATCGTCAAAGAGTCCCTCTCATATGATAGTCTCCGTAATCTGCGAAAAGACATTGCACGGCGGGGCCGTGACGCTTTTACAACCTGGTTACTTCGTGTCTGGGACCTTGTGGGAACAGGTGTGTAACTAGATGGTACGGAGGCAAGGAATTTAGGACTCTTGACTCAGGACTTCAGTGTGGATCAGGTATTCATAAGGGAGCCAGGCCTCCTTCCCCTCTGGGATCGTCTTTTAATGAGTGTGAGATAGAGGTTTGTCCACAGAGAGAGAATCTAGGCGCACCACTGTAGAATGCGCTGGAAGACCCTTGAGGAAGGGATCCAGCAGCTGAGAGAAGTGGCAGTATTGGAGGTACTCTTTGGGAGGGATGGGCAGCATGACAATGACCCTGACAAGGTCAGGTGCACAGGGCAGATGTTGTGGAATCGGGCAACCCTGGGGCCATCTTAATATACCATTTTAATTGCAATGATTAATGCTGATAAAAACCAAGAGACAGTGGGTTCTGTTGGCAAGAAGCTCAGAAATTTTGAGAGTATGATCAATGGCCCAATGCAGACTCATGTCTCTGCCGTGGTTAAGGAACTCAAAGAGAAGTTTAAAAAGGAGATGAGGGAGGAGGGAGGAGACAAGGAAAACGAATGCACCACCATTACGAGTCACAGGCCCCAAAGTTAGAGTCTAACATTTTCCAGCTTGGGAGAGAGGGTACACCCCACGAGCTGACCTGTGGTTCTTCCTGCGTGACCATGGGGAAGGCATGGGAAAATGGGATGGGAAATCCACTTCTGTCCTGGCAGCACGGGTGCGTCAACTCAGGGAGGGAAGCACTAACCAAGGGAGTTCTACTAAAGTGAAGGTAGCCTCGACCTCCCCTAACCAAGGTGCAGGATATTACAGAAGGGAAGATAATCTGTCAGACCCACTTGAAGGAACCTCTACTATGTATGCCCAGGAAGGAAATAATAACCAGGACTAGAGAGGCCCTGCCTCTAGCCGGGGAGAGGCATGGGATTACAGAGTGTATTGGACAGTGTGGATTCATTGGCCTGGCACATCAGAGCCACAGAAGCAGAGTGTTAGTTGATACTGGTTCACAGTGTACCAAAATACCATCAGAACATGTGGGGGAAAAACCTGTCTCCATTGTTGTGGTAATGGGGTGTTGCATCTGGTGTTGTTTGGGGTGAAAACAAGTAAGAAGCAGGAAGGGCCTTTGCAGGGGTTTCACAGAGATATTTATTTCTGTCACGTGTGTGCATCATCCATGGTTTAGAGAAGAAAGGCTTGGTACTTTGTAAGGGTCTAGGTTAAATACATGGGATGAGCAGGGCGGGGAGAACATCAGAGATCAATTACCAGGGGGCATTGGGGTGTCAAAAGGGTGGAGTTAGGAAAAAAGGGCCAACAGGGAAACAGGGTAGGAGTGACCGAAAGGCTGACAGACAGGGAGAGGGCACAGGGCTAACCCAGGGAACAGAACAGGAGTTGCTTTCCCTAATTGGGAATTCCTTTGGTCTCCACAACTCCCCTTTTCTTTATTAATTAAGAGGGCTTCTTTTAAGGATTTTAAAATCAAATGGTTGAGGCAACTAAGGAACACAAAATGACAAAAACAATGTAAAGCATTCATAAAGCAATTTTCAGAATGCAAGCCATTTTTTGAGTCTCTAATATCTGAACAGATTTTTCTTGGAACTCGCAGGAAAGGAGGTGAGGTTTTCTCAGCATGGCTTGTCAGGAAACTGAGTCAGGAAAGGCATTCTTCAGCATGGACTGGCACTTTGGTGGCTATTAGCAATGTGGTTAGCAGAATGGGGGTGCTGTACCTGCTGGAACTCCAAATAGAAATTGTTAATTTTGAAGAAATAACAAAGGTTGTTACCTGGTGTAGCTGTTTTTCTGGGTTGGTGCTTTCCAACCCCAAGCCTAACAGCTTCAGGCCCAGATTTCTCTGGACTTGGGCTGCCGGGCTTACAGCTACCCACTAGCAGAGTACAGAAAGGTTGAGACAAAGCAGCACTGGTTCTGAAGATAGTTTTACTTCTTCAAAGGGGAGAGTACAGCGATGTCCGGTTATATCAGATAACAAAAGACTTTTTATAGGTTTACAGAGGATTGAATTTTCTACCAATAAAACTACAGCTTTTAAACTAACTAATTATCTTAAAATTCTTAAGTAAAAAAGGACCAATAACTTGTTTGCTTTAAGAGCCCATAGAAATCCAAAAAGATAACAGGGTTTTCGATAAGGGGGATGGGGAGTTGGTTGCTAAGCATTCAGTAATTATGGGATGGAATTCCAGGGATAGATTTTAGGGGGAGTAACATTCTCTACAACCTGGGGCGATTTTTCTTTCTTCCCCCCTCATATCATCTCCCCCTTTGTATTAAAAAGGAACTTTGGGAAACCAGATTGGCAGCTGGGTAGCAAAGGTAGGGAGAAGCATGGCTGTGGGAGGGAGACCATGGAGAAGAAAGGGGGTAGGAATTCGAGGGAACATAAAGAAAGGGTAATAGGATTTTGGGTAATTTTGAAAGGACTTATTGTGTGGATGAAAAAAGGGGAAAGTGAGAGGAAGTAGGAAGGCAATAGGGATTGGGGGAAGGCACTTATCCGTTTGGCAGGTTTTGTAAATAGAGGAATGGACTTTTGATTGTAGGACGGCTGATTGTTGTTTTGTGCTGTCTTTCCTTTTGGGTTGCTGCTGTGACTTTTTGGCTGTTGACTATGGGCATTATCTCTTTGGATGTTGTGTGAGGGACAACATTTTTTAGAATGTGGATAGTAGTTGCAGTTTGGTGCATTAATGCTTCCTTGCATCGGGACTCCATTAGGACCTGTAACATTGGCTGCTTGTGGGCCTTTTCTTCCTTGTACTATGGCAAATTGCACTGTTTCTCCATCTCCTACACTACAGAGACATTTTCTGGGGTTATTTTTTTTTATTGCAGTTTGATGGATAAGCACATTTTCCTTGGTATCATTTCGAGTGATGAATCCATATCTATTTTTCACATTGAACCATTCGACAGTTCCCAAAAATTTTGTAGCAATGACTTTTTTACTTTAGCCAGTGAGTTTGTGTTCATGGCTGTGTTGCTGGACTTTCTGGTGTTGGCAAAGCTGTTGTGGGCAGGAAGCGGTAGAGTTTGAGGGGTGTGGCAGCCCTGCGCCCGCTGTGTGGCGCGCGCCGGCAGGGCTGGGTGTGTGGACGTCAGGCGAGCGGCCTGCGGTTCTGGGTGCTCAGGCAGCGGGCGGGTGGCCCGTTGCAAGCCGCTTCTCCCGCTCTTTCTTCAGGCGGCACAGTCGAAGGGGCAGAGTGGCTGGTGTGCAGGCGATGTGGGGCGCTGGTCCTGGTGGCGTGGCTTCAGGCGCGGAACTTCTGAGGCCAGACCGCTACTCCTGGATCCCATTTGGCCGTTTGGCTTGGAGCCGGTAAGGCTGCTGAGAGCAGCTCCATAGGGAGGGCGGCCGCAGCCTGGGCAGTGGCGAAGGCAGGGTGGCCGCTGTCTTTCTCTTACGGCGGCTGCTCGGCACAGCAGCCCGTGGGGTGGGGTGTGGCAACATTCACCGCCCGCACCATGTCTGGCGGTGCCATAGCAACCGAGGCAAGCGCGTTCGCTCCGTCAGACGCAGTCTCCGATATCACAGAG
>JAKWBO010001245.1:0-16528 GCA_034336685.1 Luscinia luscinia
GCCCACCCGTGGGTGGGCGTGCAGAAGGGCCTGCGTGAGCCTCTGGGTGTGTCGAGACGGCTGGCCATCCGTGGCGTGGGCGTGCAGAACTGTTGCTGTGCCACTGGGTGTGCCGCCACGGCTGGCCCACCCGTGGGTGGCGTGCAGAACTGTTTGCGTGTGCCACTGAGTGTGCCGCCACGGCCGGCTCTCCCATGGGTGGGCGTGCAGAAGGGCCTTTGTGTGCCTCTGGGTGTGCCGCCACGGCCGGCCCACCCGTGGGTGGAGCATGCAGAAGGGTTTGCGGTTACGTCTGGGTGTGCCGCCGACGGCCGGCCCACCTGTGGGTGGGCGTGCAGAACTGTTTGCGTGTGCCTCTGGGTGTGCCGCCACGGCCGGTCCACCCGTGGGTGGGCGTGCAGAAGGGCCTTGGTTGCCTCTGAGTGTGCCGCCACCGCCGGCCCAGCCATGGGTGAGCGTGCAGAAATGTTTGCGTGTGCCACTGGCTTGTGCCTCCACGGCCGGCTTACCCATGGGTGGGCGTGCAGAAGGGTTTGCGGTTGGCTCGGGTGTGCCGCCACAGCCGGCCCACCCGTGGGTGGGCGTGCAGAAGGGCCTGGGTTTGCCACTGGATGTGCCGCCACGGCCGGCCCACCCGTGGGTGGGCGTGCAGAAGTGCTTGCGTTTGCCTCTGGGTGTGCAGCCGACGGCCGGCCCACCCGTGGGTGGGCCGTGCAGAACTGTTTTGCGTGTGCCACTGGGTGTGCCGCCACGGCCGGCTTACCTGTGGGTGGGCGTGCAGTAGGGTTTGCGGTTGCCTCCGGTGTGCCACCACGGTTGGCCCAGATGTGGGTGGGGCGTGCAGAACTGTTTGCGTGTGCCTCTGGGTGTGCCGCCACGGCCGGCCCACCCGTGGGTGGGCGTGCAGAAGGGCCTGCAATTGCCTCTGTGTGTGCCACCACGGCCGGCCCAACCGTGGGTGGGGGCGTGCAGAAAGGCCTTCGGTTGCCTCTGGGTGTGCCGCCACGTCCGGCCCACCCGTGGGTGGGCGTGAAGAACTGTCTGCGTGTGCCACTGGCTGTGCCGCCACGGCCGGCTTACCCATGGGTGGGCGTGCAGTAGGGTTTGCGGTTGCCTCCGGGTGTGCCGCCACAGCCCGGCCCACCCGTGGGTGGGCGTGCAGAACTGTTTGCGTGTGCCACTGGTGTGCCGCCACGGCTGGCCCACCTGTGGGTCGGCGTGCAGAACTGTTTGCGTGTGCCACTGAGTGTGCCGCCACGGCCGGCCCACCCGTGGGTGGGCGTGCAGAAGGGTTTGCGGTTCCCTCTGGGTGTGCCGCCACGGCCGGCCCAGCCGTGGGTGGGCGTGCAGAAGGGCCTGCTGTTGCCTCTTGGTGTGCCGCCACAGCCGGACCACCTGTTGTTGGCCGTGCAGAACTGTTTGCGTGTGCCTCTGGGTGTGACGCCACGGCTGGCTTACCCATGGGTGGGCGTGCATTAGGGTTTGCGGTTGCCTCCGGGTGTGCCGCCCGACGGCCGGCCCACCCGTGGGTGGGCGTGCAGAATGGCCTGCGTGTGGCTCTGGGTGTTCCGCCACGACCGGCCCACCCGTGGGTGGGCGTGCAGAAGTGTTTGCGTGTGCCACTGGGTGTGCCGCCACGGCCGGCCCACCTATGGGTGGGCGTGCAGAACTGTTTGCGTGTGCCTCTGGGTGTGCCGCCACGGCCGGCCCACCCGTGGGTGGGCGTGCAGAAGGGTTTGCGGTTGCCTCTGGGTTTGCCGCCACGACCGGCCCACCCGTGGCTGAGCGTGCAGAAGGGCCTTTGTGTGCCTCTGGGTGTGCTGCCACGGCCGGCCCACCCGTGGGTGGGCGTGCAGAAGGCCTGCGGTTGCCTCTTGGTGTGCCGCCACGGCCGGCCCACCCATGGGTGGGCGTGCAGAAGGGTTTGCGGTTGCCTTTGGGTGTGCCGCTCGGCCGACCCACCCGTAGGTGGGCGTGCAGAAGGGCCTGGATTTGTCACTGAGTGTGCCGCCACGGCCGGCCCACCCGTGGGTGGGCGTGCAGAAGTGCCTGCGTTTGCCTCTGGGTGTGCAGCCACGGCCGGCCCACCCGTGGGTGGGCGTGCAGAACTGTTTGCGTGTGCCACTGGCTGTGCCGCCACGGCCGGCTTACCCGTGGGTGGGCGTGCAGTAGGGTTTGCGGTTGCCTCCGGGTGTGCCGCCACGGCCGGCCCACCCGTGGGTGGGCGTGCAGAAGGGCCTGCGGTCGCCTTGGGGTGTGCCGCCACGGCCGGCCCACCCGTGGGTGGGCGTGCAGAAGGGTTTCGGTCAGCTCTGGGTGTGCCGCTACGGCCGGCCCATCCATGGGTGGGCGTGCAGAAGCGCCTGCGGTTCCATCTGGGTGTGCCGCCACGGCCGGCCCACCCGAGTGTGGGCTTGCAGAGGGCCTGCGTGAGCCTCTGTGTGTGCCGCCACGGCCGTCCCAACCCTGGGTGGGCGTGCAGAACTGTTTGCCTCTGCCATAGAGTGTGCTGCCACGGCCGGGACACCCGTGGGTGGGCGTGCAGAACTGTTTGCTTGTGCCACTGCCTGTGCCGCCACAGCCGGCCCACCCGTGGGTGGGCGTGCAGTAGGGTTTGCGGTTGCCTCTGGGTGTGCCGCCACGCCGGCCCACCCGTGGGTGGGGCGTGCAGAAGGGCCTGCGGTTGCCTCTCGGTGTGCAGTCACGGCCGGCCCACCCGTGGGTGGGCGTGCAGAACTGTTTGCGTGTGCCACTGGCTGTGCCGCCTCGGCCGGCCCACCCGTGGGTGGGGCGTGAAGAAGTGACTGCGGTTGCCTCTGGGTGTGCCGCCACGGCCGGCCCACCCGTGGGTGGGCTTGCAGAAGGGCCTGCGGTTGCCTCTGTGTGTGCCCCACGGCCGGCCCACCCGTGGGTGGGCGTGCAGAACTGTTTGCGTGTGCCACTGAGTGTGCTGCCACGGCCGGCTCACCCGTGGGTGGGCGTGCAGAACTGTTTGCGTGTGCCACTGAGTGTGCTGCCACGGCCGGCTCACCCGTGGGTGGGCGTGCAGAACTGTTTGCGTGTGCCACTGGCTGTGCCGCCACGGCCGGCTTACCCATGGGTGGGCGTGCAGTAGGGTTTGCGGTTGCCTCCGGGTGTGCCGCCACGGCCGGCCCACCCGTGGGTGGGCGTGCAGAAGGGCCTGCGGTTGCCTCTGGGTGTGCAGCCACGGCCGGCCCACCCGTGGGTGGGCGTGCAGAACTGTTTGCGTGTGCCACTGGGTGTGCCGCCACGGCTGGCCCACCCGTGGGTGGGCGTGCAGAACTGTTTGCGTGTGCCACTGAGTGTGCCGCCACGGCCGGCTCACCCGTGCGTGGGGCGTACAGAAGGCTTTGCGGTTGCCTCTGGGTGTGCCGCCACGGCCGGCCCACCTCTGGGTGGGCGTGCACAACTGTTTGCGTGTGCCACTGGCTTTGCCGCCACGGCCGGTCCACCCGTGGTTGGGCGTGCAGAAGGGTTTACGGTTGCCTCTGGGTGTGCCGCCACGACCGGCCCACCCGTGGCTGAGCCTGCAGAAGGGCCTGCGGTTACCTCTTGGTGTGCCGCCACGGCCGGCCCACCCGTGGGTGGGCGTGCAGAAGCGCCTGCGGTTGCCTCTGGGTGTGCCGCCACGGCCGGCCCACCCGTGGGTGGGCGTGCAGAAGGGCCTGCGGTTGCCTCTGGGTGTGCCGCCACGGCCGGCCCACCCGTGGGTGGGTGTGCAGAAGGGTTTGCGGTGGCCTCTGGGTGTGCCGCTACGGCCGGCCCACCCTTGGGTGGGCGTGCAGAAAAGCCTGCGGTTGCCTCTGGGTGTGCCACCCCTTCCGGACCACCCGGGAGGTGGGCTTGCAGAAGGGCCTGGGTTTGCCACTGGGTGTGCCGCCACGGCCGGCCCACCCGTGGGTGGGGCGTGCAGAACTGTTTGCGTGTGCCACTGGCTGTGCCGCCACAGCCGGTTTACCCGTGGGTGGGGCGTGCAGTAGGGTTTGCGGTTGCCTCCGGGTGTGCCGCCACAGCCGGTTTACCCGTGGGTGGGGCGTGCAGTAGGGTTTGCGGTTGCCTCCGGGTGTGCCGCCACGGCCGGCCCACCCATGGGTGGGGCGTGCAGAAGGGCCTGCGGTTGCCTCTAGGTGTGCAGCCACGGCCGGCCCACCCGTGGGTGGGCGTGAAGAAGCAGCCTCGCGGTTGCCTTTGGGTGTGCTGCCACGGCCGGCCCACCCGTGGGTGGGGCGTGCAGAAGGGCCTGCGGTTGCCTCTGGGTGTGCCGCCACGGCCGGCCCACCCGTGGGTGGGCTTGCAGAAGGGCCTGAGGTTGCCTCTGTGTGTGCCGCCACGGCCGGCCCACCCGTGGGTGGGGCGTGCAGAACTGTTTGCTTTTGCCACTGGGTGTGCTGCCACGGCCGGCTCACCCGTGGGTGGGCGTGCAGAACTGTTTGCGTGTGCCACTGAGTGTGCCGCCACGGCGGCTCACCCGTGGGTGGGAGTACAGAAGGCTTTGCGGTTGCCTCTGGGTGTGCCGCCACAACCGGCTCACCCGTGGGTGGGGCGTACAGAAGGGTTTGCTGTAGCATTTGGGTGTACCGCCACGGCCGGCCCACCCGTGGGTGGGGGCGTGCAGAAAGGCCTGCGTTTTCCTCTGTGTGTGCCGCCCCTGCCGGACCACCCGTAGGTGGGGCGTGCAGAAGGGCCTGGGTTTGCCACTGGGTGTGCCGCCACGGCCGGCCCACCCGTGGGTGGGCGTGCAGAATTGTTTGCGTGTGCCACTGCCTGTGCCGCCACGGCCGGCATACCCGTGGGTGGGGCGTGCAGTAGGGTTTGGGGTTGCCTCCGGGTGTGCCGCTACGGCCGGCCCACCCGTGGGTGAAGCGTGCAGAATGGCCTGCGTGTGGCTCTGGGTGTGCCGCCACGGCCGGCCACCCGTGGGTGGGGCGTGCAGAAGGCCTGCGGTTGCCTTTGGTTGTGCGCCGCGGCCGGCCCACCCGTGGGTGTGCAGAAGGTTGCGGATGCCTCTGGGTGTGCCGCCACGGCCGGCCCACCCGTGGGTGGGGCGTGCAGAAGGGCCTGCGGTTGCCACTGGGTGTGCCGCCACGACCGGCCCACCCGTGGGTGGAGAGCGTGCAGAAGGCCTACGGTTGCCTCTGTGTGTGCCGCCACGGCCGGCCCACCCGTGGGTGGGGCGTGCAAAACTGTTTGCGTGTGCCACTGGGTGTGCCGCCACGGCTGGCCCACCCGTGGGTGGGCGTGCAGAAGTGTTTGCGTCTGCCACTGGGTGTGCCGCCACGGCCGGCTCACCCGTGGGTGGGCGTGCAGAAGGGCCTGCGTTTGCCTCTTGGTGTGCCGCCACGACCGGCCCACCCGTGGCTGAGCGTGCAGAAGGGCCTTTGTTTGCCTCTGGGTGTGCCGCCACGGCCGGCCCACCCGTGGGTGGGCGTGCAGAAGGGTTTGCGGTTACCTCTGGGTGTGCCGCTACGGCCGGCCCACCTGTGGGTGGGCGTGCAGAACTGTTTGCGTGTGCCTCTGGGTGTGCCGCCACGGCCGGTCCACCCGTGGGTGGGCGTGCAGAAGGGCCTGCGGTTGCCTCTGGGTGTGCCGCCACGGCCGGCCCACCCGTGCGGGGGGGCGTGCAGAAGGGTTTGCGGTTGCCTCTGGGTGTGCAGCCACGGCCGGCCCACCCGTGAATGGGCGGGCAGAAAGGCCTGCGGTTGTCTCTGGGTGTGCCGCCACGGCCGGCCCACCCGTGGGTGGGCGTGCAGAAGTGCCTTCGTTTGCCTCTGGGTGTGCCGCCACGGCCGGCCCACCTATGGGTGGGCGTGCAGAACTGTTTGCGTGTGCCTCTGGGTGTGCCGCCACGGCCGGCCCACCCGTGGGTGGGCGTGCAGAAGGGTTTGCGGTTGCCTCTGGGTTTGCCGCCACGACCGGCCCACCCGTGGCTGAGCGTGCAGAAGGGCCTTTGTGTGCCTCTGGGTGTGCCGCCACGGCCGGCCCACCCGTGGGTGGGCGTGCAGAAGGGCCTGCGGTTGCCTCTTGGTGTGCCGCCACGGCCGGCCCACCCATGGGTGGGCGTGCAGAAGGGTTTTCGGTTGCCTTTGGGTGTGCCGCCCCGGCCGGCCCACCTGTAGGTGGGCGTGCAGAAGGGCCTGGATTTGTCACTGAGTGTGCCGCCACGGCCGGCTTACCCGTGGGTGGGCGTGCAGTAGGGTTTGCGGTTGCCTCCGGTGTGCCGCCACGGCCGGCCCACCCGTGGGTGGGCGTGCAGAAGGCCTACGGTCGCCTTGGGGTGTGCCGCCACGGCCGGCCCACCCGTGGGTGGGCGTGCAGAAGGGTTTCCGGTCAGCTCTGGGTGTGCCGCTACGGCCGGCCCATCCATGGGTGGGCGTGCAGAAGCGCCTGCGGTTCCATCTGGGTGTGCCGCCACGGCCGGCCCACCCGAGGGTGGAAGCTTGCAGAGGGCCTGCGTGAGCCTCTGTGTGTGCCGCCACGGCCGTCCCAACCCTGGGTGGGCGTGCAGAACTGTTTGCCTCTGCCATTGAGTGTGCTGCCACGGCCGGGACACCCGTGGGTGGGCGTGCAGAACTGTTTGCTTGTGCCACTGCCTGTGCCGCCACAGCCGGCCCACCCGTGGGTGGGCGTGCAGTAGGGTTTGCGGTTGCCTCTGGGTGTGCCGCCACCGCCGGCCCACCCGTGGGTGGGCGTGCAGAAGGGCCTGCGGTTGCCTCTCGGTGTGCAGCCACGGCCGGCCCACCCGTGGGTGGGCGTGCAGAACTGTTTGCGTGTGCCACTGGCTGTGCCGCCACGGCCGGCCCACCCGTGGGTGGGGCGTGAAGAAGTGACTGCGGTTGCCTCTGGGTGTGCCGCCACGGCCGGCCCACCCGTGGGTGGGCTTGCAGAAGGGCCTGCGGTTGCCTCTGTGTGTGCCCCGACGGCCGGCCCACCCGTGGGTGGGCGTGCAGAACTGTTTGCGTGTGCCACTGAGTGTGCTGCCACGGCCGGCTCACCCGTGGGTGGGCGTGCAGAACTATTTCGCGTGTGCCACTGAGTGTGCTGCCACGGCCGGCTCACCCGTGGGTGGGCGTGCAGAACTGTTTGCGTGTGCCACTGGCTGTGCCGCCACGGCCGGCTTACCCATGGGTAGGCGTGCAGTAGGGTTTGCGGTTGCCTCCGGGTGTGCCGCCACGGCCGGCCCACCCGTGGGGGGCGTGCAGAAGGGTTTGCGGTTGCCTCTGGTGTGCAGCCACGGCCGGCCCACCCGTGAATGGGCGGGCAGAAAGGCCTGCGGTTGTCTCTGGGTGTGCCGCCACGGCCGGCCCACCCGTGTGTGGGGCGTGCAGAAGTGCCTTCGTTTGCCTCTGGGTGTGCAGCCACGGCCGGCCCACCCGTGGGTGGGCGTACAGAACTGTTTGCGTGTGCCATTGGCTGTGCCGCCACGGCCGGCTTACCCGTGGGTGGGCGTGCAGTAGGGTTTGCGGTTGCCTCTGGGTGTGCCGCCACGGCCGGCCCACCCGTCGGTGGGCGTGCAGAATGGCCTGCGTGTGGCTCTGAGTGTGCCGTCACGGCCGGACCACCCGTGGGTGGGCGTGCAGAAGGGTTTGCGCTTGTCTCTGGGTGTGCCGCCACGGCCGGCCCCCCCCTGTGTGGGCGTGCAGAGCGGCGCCTGCGGTGGCCCCCTGGGTGTGCCGCCACGGCTGGCCCACCCGTGGGTGGGTGTGCAGAAGGGCCTGCGGTTGCCTCTGGGTGTACCGCCACGACCGGCCCACCCATTGGTGTGCGTGCAGAAGGGCCTGCGTGAGCCTCTGGGTGTGCCGCCACGGCCGGCCCACCCGTGGATGGGCGTGCAGAACAGTTTGCGTGTGCCACTGGGTGTGCCACCACGGCTGGCCCACCCGCGGGTGAGCGTGCAGAACTGTTTGCGTGTGCCACTGAGTGTGCCGCCACGGCCGGCTCACCCGTTGGTGGGCGTGCAGAAGGGCCTGCGGTTGCCTCTGGGTGTGCCGCCACGACCGGCCCACCCGTGGCTGAGCGTGCAGAAGGGCCTTTGTGTGCCTCTGGGTGTGCCGCCACGGCCGGCCCACCTGTGGGTGGGCGTGCAGAACTGTTCTGCGGTTGCCTCTGGGTGTGCCGCCACGGCCGGCCCACCCGTGGGTGAGGCGTGCAGAAGGGCCTTCGGGTGCCTCTGGGTGTGCCGCCACGGGCGTCCCACCCGTGGGTGGGCGTGCAGAAGGGCCTGCGGTTCCCTCTGGGTGTGCCGCCACGGCCTGCCCACCCGTGGGTGGGCGTGCAGAAGGGCCTGCGGTTGCCTTTGGGTGTGCCGCCACGGCCGGCCCACCCGTGGGTGGGCGTGCAGAAGGGTTTGCGGTTGCCTCTGGGTGTGCCGCCACGGCCGGCCCACCCGTGGGTGGGGGCGTGCAGAAGCGCCTGCGGTTGCCTCTGGGTGTGCCGCCACGGCCGGCCCACCTGTGGGTGGGCGTGCAGAAGGGTTTGCGGTTGCCTCTGGGTGTGCCGCCACGGCCGGCCCACCCGTGGGTGGGCGTCCAGAAGGGCCTGCGGTTGCCTCTTGGTGTGCCGCAACGGCCGGCCCACCCGTGGGTGGGCGTGCAGAACTGTTTGCGTGTGCCACTGGGTGTGCCGCCACAACCGGCCCACCCGTGGGTGGGCGTGCAGAAGGGCCTCGCGTGAGCCTCTGGGTGTGCCGCCACGGCCGGCCCACCCGTGGGTGGGCGTGCAGAAGGGTTTGCGGTTACCTCTGGGTGTGCCGCCACGGCCGGCCCACCCGTGGGTGGGGCGGGCAGAAAGGCCTGCGGTTGCCTCTGGGTGTGCCGCCACTGCCGGCCCACCCGTGGGTGGGGCGTGCAGAAGTGCCTGCGTTTGCCTCTGGGTGCGCAGCCACGGCCGGCCCACCCGTGGGTGGGCGTACAGAACTGTTTGCGTGTGCCATTGGCTGTGCCGCCACGGCCGGCCCACCCGTGGGTGGGCGTGCAGAATGGCCTGCGTGTGGCTCTGAGTGTGCCGTCACGGCCGGCCCACCCGTGGGTGGGCGTGCAGAAGGGTTTGCGGTTGCCTCTGGGTGTGCCGCCACGGCCGGCCCCCCGTGGGTGGGGCGTGAAGAAGCGCCTCGCGGTGGCCCCTGGGTGTGCCGCCACGGCTGGCCCACCCGTGGGTGGGCGTGCAGAAGGGCCTGCGGTTGCATCTGGGTGTACCGCCACGACCGGCCCACCCGTGGGTGTGCGTGCAGAAGGGCCTGCGTGAGCCTCTGGGTGTGCCGCCACGGCCGGCCCACCCGTGGATGGGCGTGCAGAACTGTTTGCGTGTGCCACTGGGTGTGCCACCACGGCTGGCCCACCCGTGGGTGGGCGTGCAGAACTGTTTGCGTGTGCCACTGAGTGTGCCGCCACCGCCCGGCTCACCCGTGGGTGGGGCGTGCAGAAGGGCCTGCGGTTGCCTCTGGGTGTGCCGCCACGACCGGCCCACCCGTGGCTGAGCGTGCAGAAGGGCCTTTGTGTGCCTCTGGGTGTGCCGCCACGGCCGGCCCACCTGTGGGTGGGCGTGCAGAACTGTTTGCGGTTGCCTCTGGGTGTGCCGCCACGGCCGGCCCACCCGTGGGTAGGCGTGCAGAAGGGCCTTCGGGTGCCTCTGTGTGTGCCGCCACGGCCGGCCCACCCGTGGGTGGGCGAGCAGAAGGGCCTGCGTGTGGCTCTGGGTGTGCCGCCACGGCCGGCCCACCCGTGGGTGGGCGTGCAGAAGGGCCTGCGTGTGCCACTGGGTGTGCCGCCATGGCCGGTCCACCCGTGGGTGGGCGTGCAGAACTGTTTGCGTGTGCCACTGAGTGTGCCGCCACGGCCGGTCCACCCGTGGGTGGGCGTGCAGAAGGGTTTGCGGTTGCCTCTGGGTGTGCCGCCACCGCCCGGCCCACCCGTGGGTGGGCGTGCAGAAGAGCCTGCGGTTGCCTCTCGGTGTGCCGCCAGCGGCCGGTCCACCCGTGGGTGGGCGTGCAGAAGGGCCTTTGGTTGCCTCTGGGTGTGCCGCCACGGCCGGCCCACCCGTGGGTGGGTGTGCAGAAGGGCCTGCGCTGGCCTCTGGGTGTGCCGCCACGGCCGGCCCAACCGTGGGTGGGCGTGCAGAAATGTTTGCGTGTGCCACTGGGTGTGCCGCCACGGCTGACTCACCCGTGTGTGGGCGTGCAGAAGCGTTTGGAGGTTGCCTCTGGGTGTGCCGCCACGGCCGGCCCACCCGTGGGTGGGCGTGCAGAAGGGACTGCGTTTACCTCTGGGTGTGCCGCCACGGCCGGCCCACCCGTGAGTGGACGTGCAGAAGGGCCTGCTTGTGCCTCTGGGTGTGCCGCCACGGCCGGTCCACCCGTGGGTGGGGCGTGCAGAAGGGTTTGCGGTTGCCTCTGGGTGTGCCGCCTCGGCCGTCCCACCAGTGGGTGGGCGTGCAGAAGTGTTTGCGTGTGCCTCTGGGTGTGCCGCCACGGCCGGTCCACCCGTGGGTGGGCGTGCAGAAGGGCCTGCGGTTGCCTCTGGGTGTGCCGCCACGTCCGGCCCACCCGTGGGTGGGCATGCAGAAGGGCCTGCGTGGGGCTCTGGGTGTGCCGCCACGGCCGGCTCACCCGTGGGTGGTCGTCCAGAAGGGCCTGCGGTTGCCTCTGGTGTGCCGCCTCTGCAGTCCCACCCGTGGGTGGGCGTGCAGAAGAGCCTGCGGTTGCCTCTGGGTGTGCCGCCACGGCCGGCCCACCCGTGAGTGGTCGTGCAGAAGGGTTTGCGGTTGCCTCTGGGTGTGCCGCCACGGCCGGCCCACCCGTGGGTGGGCGTGCAGAAGGGCCTTCGGTTGCCTCTGGGTGTGTCGCCACGGCCGGCTAACCCGTGGGTGGGCGTGCAGAAAGTCCTGCGTGTGCCCCTGGGTGTGCCGCCACGGCTGGCCCACCAGTGGGTGGGCGTGGAGAAGGGTTTGCGGTTGCCTTTCGGTGTGCCGCCACGGCCGGCCCACCCGTGGGTGGGCGTGCAGAAGAGCCTGCAATTGCCTCTGGGTGTGCCGCCACGGCCGGCCCACCCGTGGGTGGGCGTGCAGAAGGGTTTGCGGTTGCCTCTGGGTGTGCCGCCACCGCCCGGCCCACCCGTGGGTGGGCGTGCAGAAGAGCCTGCGGTTGCCTCTCGGTGTGCCGCAACGGCCGGTCCACCCGTGGGTGGGCGTGCAGAAGAGCCTTTGGTTGACTCTGGGTGTGCCGCCACGGCCGGCCCACCCGTGGGTGGGTGTGCAGAAGGGCCTGCGCTGGCCTCTGGGTGTGCCGCCACGGCCGGCCCACCCGTGGGTGGGCGTGCAGAAATGTTTGCGTGTGCCACTGGGTGTGCCGCCACGGCTGACTCACCCGTGTGTGGGCGTGCAGAAGCGTTTGGAGGTTGCCTCTGGGTGTGCCGCCACGGCCGGCCCACCCGTGGGTGGGCGTGCAGAAGGGTCTGCGTTTACCTCTGGGTGTGCCGCCACGGCCGGCCCACCCGTGAGTGGACGTGCAGAAGGGCCTGCTTGTGCCTCTGGGTGTGCCGCCACGGCCGGTCCACCCGTGGGTGGGCGTGCAGAAGGGTTTGCGGTTGCCTCTGGGTGTGCCGCCTCGGCCGTCCCACCAGTGGGTGGGCGTGCAGAAGTGTTTGCGTGTGCCTCTGGGTGTGCCGCCACGGCCGGCCCACCCGTGGGTGGGCGTGCAGAAGGGCCTACGGTTGCCTCTGGGTGTGCCGCCACGTCCGGCCCACCCGTGGGTGGGCATGCAGAAGGGCCTGCGTGGGGCTCTGGGTGTGCCGCCACGGCCGGCCCACCCGTGGGTGGTCGTCCAGAAGGGCCTGCGGTTGCCTCTGGGTGTGCCGCCTCTGCAGTCCCACCCGTGGGTGGGCGTGCAGAAGAGCCTGCGGTTGCCTCTGGGTGTGCCGCCACGGCCGGCCCACCCGTGAGTGGTCGTGCAGAAGGGTTTGCGGTTGCCTCTGGGTGTGCCGCCACGGCCGGCCCACCCGTGGGTGGGCGTGCAGAAGGGCCTTCGGTTGCCTCTGGGTGTGCCGCCACGGCCGGCCCACCCGTGGGTGGGCGTGCAGAAAGGCCTGCGTGTGCCCCTGGGTGTGCCGCCACGGCTGGCCCACCAGTGGGTGGGCGTGGAGAAGGGTTTGCGGTTGCCTCTGGGTGTGCCGCCACGGCCGGCCCACCCGTGGGTGGGCGTGCAGAAGAGCCTGCAATTGCCTCTGGGTGTGCCGCCACGGCCGGCCCACCCGTGGGTGGGCGTGCAGAAGGGTTTGCGGTTGCCTCTTGGTGTGCCGCCACGGCGGTCCCACCCGTGGGTGGGCGTGCAGAAGGGTTTGCGGTTGCCTCTGGGTGTGCCGCCACGGCCGGCCCACCCGTGGGTGGGCGTGCAGAAGGGCCTGCGGTTGCCTCTGGGTGTGCCGCCACGGCAGGCCCACCCGTGGGTGGGCGTGCAGAAGGGCTTGCGGTTGCCACTGGGTGTGCCGCCACGGCCGGCCCACCCGTGGGTGGGCGTGCAGAAGGGCCTGCTTGAGCCTCTGGCTGTGCCGCCACGGCCGGCCCACCCGTGGGTGGGCGTGCAGAACTGTTTGCGTGTGCCACTGGGTGTGCCGCCAGGGCTGGCCCACCCGTGGGTGGGCGTGCACAACTGTTTGCGTGTGCCACTGATTGTTCCGCCACGGCCAGCCCACCCGTGGGTGGGCGTGCAGAACTGTTTGCGTGTGCCACTGAGTGTGCCGCCACGGGCGGTCCACCCGTGGGTGGGCGTGCAGAAGGGTTTGCGGTTGCCTATGGGTGTGCCGCCACCGCCGGCCCACCCGTGGGTGGGCGTGCAGAAGAGCTCTGCGGTTGCCTCTCGGTGTGCCGCGAACGGCCGGTCCACCCGTGGGTGGGCGTGCAGAAGGGCCCTTGGTTGACTCTGGGTGTGCCGCCACGGCCGGCCCACCCGTGGGTGGGCGTGCAGAAGGGCCTGCGCTGGCCTCTGGGTGTGCCGCCACGGCCGGCCCACCCGTGGGTGGGCGTGCAGAACTGTTTGCGTGTGCCACTGGGTGTGCCGCCACGGCCGGCCCACCCGTGGGTGGGCGTGCAGAAGGGTCTGCGTTTACCTCTGGGTGTGCCGCCACGGCCGACCCACCCGTGGGTGGGCGTGCAGAAGTGCATGCGGTTGCCTCTGCGTGTGCCGCCACGGCCGGCCCACCCGTGGGTGGGCGTGCAGAAGGTCTGCGTTTACCTCTGGGTGTGCCGCCACGGCCGACCCACCCGTGGGTGGGCGGGCAGAAGTGCATGCGGTTGGCTCTGCGTGTGCCGCCACGGCCGGCCCACCCGTGGTGGGCGCGCAGAACAGTCTGCGTGTGGCTCTGGGTGTGCCGCCACGGCCGGCCCACCCGTGAGTGGTCGTGCAGAAGGGTTTGCGGTTGCCTCTGGGTGTGCCGCCACGGCCGGCCCACCCGTGGGTGGGCGTGCAGAAGGGCCTTCGGTTGCCTCTGGGTGTGCCGCCACGGCCGGCCCACCCGTGGGTGGGCGTGCAGAACTGTTTGCGTGTGCCACTGGCTGTGCCGCCACGGCTGGCCCACCCGTGGGTGGGCGTGGAGAAGGGTTTGCGGTTGCCTTTCGGTGTGCCGCCACGGCCGGCCCACCCGTGGGTGGGCGTGCAGAAGAGCCTGCAATTGCCTCTGGGTGTGCCGCCACGGCCGGCCCACCCGTGTGTGGGCGTGCAGAAGGGTTTGCGGTTGCCTCTTGGTGTGCCGCCACGGCCGGTCCCACCCGTGGGTGGGGCGTGTAGAAGGGTTTGCGGTTGCCTCTGGGTGTGCCGCCACGGCCGGCCCACCCGTGGGTGGGCGTGCAGAAGGGCCTGCGGTTGCCGCTGGGTGTGCCGCCACGGCCGGCCCACCCGTGGGTGGGCATGCAGAAGGGCCTGCCTGGGGCTCTGGGTGTGCCGCCACGGCCGGCCCACCCGTGGGTGGTCGTCCAGAAGGGCCTGCGGTTGCCTCTGGGTGAGCCGCCTCTGCAGTCCCACCCGTGGGTGGGCGTGCAGAAGAGCCTGCGGTTGCCTCTGGGTGTGCCGCCACGGCCGGCCCACCCGTGAGTGGTCGTGCAGAAGGGTTTGCGGTTGCCTCTGGGTGTGCCGCCACGGCCGGCCCACCCGTGGGTGGGCGTGCAGAAGGCCTTCGGTTGCCTCTGGGTGTGCCGCCACGGCCGGCCCACCCGTGGGTGGGCGTGCAGAACTGTTTGCGTGTGCCACTGGCTGTGCCGCCACGGCTGGCCCACCCGTGGGTGGGCGTGGAGAAGGGTTTGCGGTTGCCTTTCGGTGTGCCGCCACGGCCGGCCCACCCGTGGGTGGGCGTGCAGAAGAGCCTGCAATTGCCTCTGGGTGTGCCGCCACGGCCGGCCCACCCGTGTGTGGGCGTGCAGAAGGGTTTGCGGTTGCCTCTTGGTGTGCCGCCGGCCGGTCCCACCCGTGGGTGGGCGTGCAGAAGGGTTTGCGGTTGCCTCTGGGTGTGCCGCCACGGCCGGCCCACCCGTGGGTGGGCGTGCAGAAGGGCCTGCGGTTGCCTCTGGGTGTGCCGCCACGTCCGGCCCACCCGTGGGTGGGCGTGCAGAAGGGCCTGCTGGAGCCTCTTTTGCTGTGCCGCCCACGGCCGGCCCACCCGTGGGTGGGCGTGCAGAAGGGCTTGCGGTTGCTTCTGGGTGTGCCGCCACGGCCGGCCCACCCGTGGGTGGGCGTGCAGAAGGGTTTGCGGTTGACTCTGGGTGTGCCGCCACGGCCGGCCCACCCGTGGGTGGGCGTGCAGAAGGGCTTTGCGGTTGCTTCTGGGTGTGCCGCCACGGCCGGCCCACCCGTGGGTGGGCGTGCAGAAGGGCCTGCTTGAGCCTCTGGCTGTGCCGCCACGGCTGGCCCACCCGTGGGTGGGCGTGCACAACTGTTTGCGTGTGCCACTGATTGTGCCGCCACGGCCAGCCCACCCGTGGGTGGGCGTGCAGAACTGTTTGCGTGTGCCTCTGGATGTGCCGCCACGGCCGGTCCACCCGTGGGTGGGCGGGCAGAAGGGCCTCCGGCTGCCTCTGGGTGTGCCGCCACGGCCGGCCCACCCGTGGGTGGGCGTGCAGAAGGGCCTGCGTGTGCCACTGGGTGTGCCGCCACGGCCGGTCCACCCGTGGGTGGGCGTGCAGAACTGTTTGCGTGTGCCACTGAGTGTGCCGCCACGGCCGGTCCACCCGTGGGTGGGCGTGCAGAAGGGTTTGCGTTTGCCTCTGGGTGTGCCGCCACCGCCGGCCCACCCGTGGGTGGGCGTGCAGAAGAGCCTGCGGTTGCCTCTCGGTGTGCCGCAACGGCCGGTCCACCCGTGGGTGGGCGTGCAGAAGGGCCTTTGGTTGACTCTGGGTGTGCCGCCACGGCCGGCCCACCCGTGGGTGGGTGTGCAGAAGGGCCTGCGCTGGCCTCTGGGTGTGCCGCCACCGCCGGCCCACCCGTGGGTGGGCGTGCAGAACTGTTTGCGTGTGCCACTGGGTGTGCCGCCACGGCTGACTCACCCGTGTGTGGGCGTGCAGAAGCGTTTGCGGTTGCCTCTGGGTGTGCCGCCACGGCCGGCCCACCCGTGGGTGGGCGTGCAGAAGGGTCTGCGTTTACCTCTGGGTGTGCCGCCACGGCCGACCCACCCGTGGGTGGGCGTGCAGAAGTGCATGCGGTTGCCTCTGCGTGTGCCGCCTCGGCCGGCCCACCCGTGGGTGGGCGCGCAGAACAGTCTGCGTGTGGCTCCGGGTGTGCCGCCACGGCCGTCCCACCCGTGGGTGGGCGTGCAGAAGGGTTTGCGGTTGTCTCTGGGTGTGCCGCCACGACCGGCCCACCCGTGGCTGATCGTGCAAAGGGCCTTTGTGTGCCTCTGGGTGTGCCGCCACGGCCGGCCCACCCATGTGTGGGCGTGCAGAACTGTTTGCGTGTGCCACTGAGTGTGCCGCCACGCCTGGCCCAACCGTGGGTGGGCGTGCAGAACTGTTTGGTGTGCCACTGAGTGTGCCGCCACGGCCGGCTCACCCGTGGGTGGGCGTGCAGAAGGGTTTGCGGTTGCCTCTTGGTGTGCCGCCACGGCCGGCCCACCCGTTGGTGGGCGTGCAGAAGGGCCTGCGGTTGCCTCTGGGTTTGCCGCCACGGCCGGCCCACCCGTGGGTGGGCGTGCAGAAGGGCCTTCGGTTGCCTCTGGGTGTGCCGCCACGGCCAGCCCACCCGTGGGAGGGCGTGCAGAACTGTTTGCGTGTGCCTCTGGGTGTGTCGCCACGGCCGGTCCACCCGTGGGTGGGGCGGGGAGAAGGCCTGCTGTTGCCTCTGGTTGTGCCGCCACGGCCGGCCCACCCGTGGAGTGGGCGTGCAGAACGGCCTGCTTGTGCCTCTGGGTGTGCCGCCACGGCGGTCCACCCGTGGGTGAGGCGTGCAGAAGGGTTTGCGTTTGCCTCTGGGTGTGCCGCCGCGGCCGGCCCACCCGTGGAGGTGCTGCTTGTCAGGGTTTTGTGTAACCTTTTAACC
>JAKWBO010001246.1:0-16524 GCA_034336685.1 Luscinia luscinia
GGCACACCCAGAGGCAACCGCAAACCCTTCTGCACGCACACCCACGGGTGGGCCGGCCGTGGCGGCACACCCAGTGGCACACGCAAACAGTTCTGCACGCCCACCCACGGGTGGGCCGGCCGTGGCTGCACACCCAGTGGCACACGCAAACAGTTCTGCACGCCCACCCACGGGTGGGCCGGCCGTGGCGGCACACCCAGTGGCATCACGCATACAGTTCTGCACGCCCACTCCACGGGTGGGCCGGCCGTGGCGGCACATCCAGTGGCACACGCAAACAGCTTCTGCACGCCCACCCACGGGTGGGCCGGCCGTGGCGGCACACCCAGAGGCAAACGCAAGGCACTTCTGCACGCCCACCCACGGGTGGGCCGGCCGTGGCGGCACACCCAGAGGCAAACGCAGGCCCTTCTGCACGCCCACCCACGGGTGGGGCCGGCCGTGGCGGCACACCCAGAGGCACACGCAGACAGCTTCTGCACGCCCCACCCACGGGTGGGCCGGCCGTGGCGGCACACACCCAGAGGCAACTGCAGGCCTTCTTCTGCACGCCTCACCCACGGGTGGGCCGGCCGTGGCGGCACACCCAGAGGCACACCGCAGACAGCTTCTGCACGCCCACCCACGGGTGGGCCGGCCGTGGCGGCACACCCAGAGGCAACCGCAAACCCTTCTGCACGCCCACCCACGGGTGGGCCGGCCGTGGCGGCACACCCAGTGGCACACGCAAACAGTTCTGCACGCCCACCCACGGGTGGGGCCGGCCGTGGCGGCACACCCAGAGGCAAACGCAGACTCTTCTGCACGCCCACCCACGGGTGGGCCGGCCGTGGCGGCACACCCAGAGGCAACCGCAGACCCTTCTGCACGCTCACCCACGGGTGGGCCGGCCATGGCGGCACACCCAGTGGCACACGCAGACAGTTCTGCACGCCCACCCACGGGTGGGCCGGCCGTGGGCGGCACACCCAGAGGCACACTGCAAACAGTTCTGCACGCCCACCCACGGGTGGGCCGGCCGTGGCGGCACACCCAGAGGCAAACGCAGGCTCTTCTGCACGCCCACCCACGGGTGGGCCGGCCGTGGCGGCACACCCAGAGGCAACCGCAGGCCCTTTCTGCACGCCCACCCACGGGTGGGCCGGCCGTGGTGCGCACACCCAGTGGCACACGCAAACAGCTTCTGCACGCCCACCCACGGGTGGGCCGGCCGGATGGCACACCCAGAGGCAACCGCAGACCCTTCCTGCACGCCCACCCACGGGTGGGCCGGCCGTGGCGGCACACCCAGTGGCACACGCAAGGCCTTCTGCACGCCCACCCACGGTGGGCCGGCCGTGGCGGCACACCCAGAGGCACACGCAAACAGTTCTGCACGCCCACCCACGGGTGGGCCGGCCGTGGCGGCACACCCAGAGGCACACGCAGGCAGTTCTGCACGCCCACCCACGGGTGGGCCGGCCGTGGCGGCACACCCAGAGGCACACGCAAACACTTTCTGCACGCCCACCCACGGGTGGGCCGGCCGTAGGCGGCACACCCAGAGGCACACGCAGGCCCTTCTGCACGCCCACCCACGGGTGGGCCGGCCGCGGCGGCACACCCAGTGGCACACGCAAACAGTTCTGCACGCCCACCCCACGGGTGGGCCGGCCGTGGCGGCACACCCAGAGGCAACACGCAAACCCTTCTGCACGCCCACCCACGGGTGGGCCGGCCGTGGCGGCACACCCAGAGGCACACGCAAACAGTTCTGCACGCCCACCCACGGGTGGGCCGGCCGTGGCGGCACACCCAGAGGCAACACGCAGGCACTTTTCTGCACGCCCACCCACGGGTGGGCCGGCCGTGGCGGCACACCCAGAGGCACACGCAGACAGCTTCTGCACGCCCACCCACGGGTGGGCCGGCCGTGGCGGCACACCCAGAGGCACACCGCAGGCACCTTCTGCACGCCCACTCCACGGGTGGGCCGGCCGTGGCGGCACACCCAGAGGCAACCGCAGGCCCTTCTGCACGCTCACCCACGGGTGGGCCGGCCGTGGCGGCACACCCAGAGGCAACACGCAAGCACTTCTGCACGCCCACTCACGGGTGGGCCGGCCGTGGCGGCACACCCAGAGGCAACACGCAAACTGTTCTGCACGCTCACCCACGGGTGGGCCGGCCGTGGCGGCACACCCAGAGGCAACTGCAGGCCCTTCTGCACGCTCCACCCACGGGTGGGCCGGCCGTGGCGGCACACCCAGTGGCACACGCAGACACGTTCTGCACGCCCCACCCACGGGTGGGCCGGCCGTGGCGGCACACCCAGAGGCAACCGCAGGCCCTTCTGCACGCCCATCCACGGGTGGGCCGGCCGTGGCGGCACACCCAGAGGCAACCGCAGGCCTTTCTGCACACCCACCCACGAGTGGGCCGGCCGCAGCGGCACACCCAGAGGCACACGCAAACAGTTCTGCACGCCCACCCACGGGTGGCCTGCCGTGGCGGCACACCCCAGTGGCACACGCAAACAGTTCTGCACGCCCACCCACGGGTGGGCCGGCCGTGGCAGCACACCCAGAGGCAACCGCAAACCCTTCTGCACGCCCACCCACGGGTGGGCCGGCCGTGGCTGTAAACCCAGAGGCAACCGACGGTTATTCTGCACGCCCACCCACGGGTGGGCCGGCCGTGGCGGCACACCCAGTGGCACACCCAAACAGTTCTGCACGCCCACCCACAGTTAGGCCGGCTGTGGCGGCACAGCCTGTGGATCACGCTACAGTTCTGCACGCCCACCCACGGGTGGGCCGGCCGTGGCGGCACATCCAGTGGCACACGCAAACAGTTCTGCACGCCCACCCACGGGTGGGTCGGCCGGGCGGCACACCCAGAGGCACACGCAAACAGTTCTGCACGCCCCACCCACGGGTAGGCCGGCCGTGGCGGCACACCCAGAGGCACACGCAGAGGCCCTTCTGCACGCCCACCCACGGGTGGGCCGGCCGTGGCGGCACACCCAGAGGCAACCGCAAACAGTTCTGCACGCCCACCCATGAGTGGGCCTGCCGTGGCGGCACACCCAGTGGCACACGCAAACAGTTCTGCACGCCCACCCACGGGTGGGCCGGCCGTAGCGGCACACCCATTGGCACACGCAAACAGTTCTGCACGCCCACCCACGGGTGGGCCGGCCGTGGCGGCACACCCAGAGGCAACTGCCGGCCCTTCTGCACGCCCACTCCACGGGTGGCCGGCCGTGGCGGCACACCCAGAGGCAACTGCCGGCCCTTCTGCACGCCCACTCCACGGGTAAGCCGGCCGTGGCTGCACACCCGAGGCAACTGCCGGCCCTTCTGCACGCCCCACCCACGGGTGGGCCGGCCGTGGCGGCACACCCAGAGGCACACGCAGAACCTTCTGCACGCCTACTCCACGGGTGGGCCGGCCGTGGGCGGCACACCCAGAGGCACAGGCAACAGTTCTGCACGCCCACCCACGGGTGGGCCGGCCGTGGGCTGCACACGCAGAGGCAACCCCAGGCCCTTCTGCACGCCCCACCCACGGGTGGGCCGGCCGTAGCGGCACACCCAGAGGCACACGCAAAGTTCTGCACGCCCACTCCACGGGTGGGCCGGCCGTGGCGGCACACCCAGAGGCAACCGCAGGCCCTTCTGCACGCCCACTCACGGGTGGGCCGGCCGTGGCGGCACACCCAGAGGCAACCGCAAACCCTTCTGCACGCCCACCCACGGGTGGGCCGGCCGTGGCGGCACACCCAGAGGCAACCGCAAAGAGTTCTGCACGCCCACCCACGGGTGGGCCGGCGGTGGCGGCACACCCAGAGGCAACCGCAGGCACTTCTGCACGCCCACCCACGGGTGGGCCGGCCGTGGCGGCACACCCAGAGGCAACCGCAAACAGTTCTGCACGCCCACCCACGGGTGGGCCGGCCGTGGCGGCACATCCAGTGGCACACGCAAACGGTTCTGCACGCCCACCCACGGGTGGCCGGCCGTGGCGGCACACCCAGAGGCAACTGCCGGCCCTTCTGCACGCCCACCCATGGGTGGCCGGCCGTGGCGGCACACCCGGAGGCAACTGCCGGCCCTTCTGCACGCCCACCCACGGGTGGGCCGGCCGTGGCGGCACACCCAGAGGCAAACGCAAACCCTTCTGCACGCCCACCCACGGGTGTACCGGCCGTGGCGGCACAACCAGAGGCACACGCAAACAGTTCTGCACGCCCACCCACGGGTGGGCCGGCCGTGCTGGCACACCCAGAGGTAACCGCAAACCCTTCTGCACGCCCACCCACGGGTGGGCCGGCCGTGGCGGCACACCCAGAGGCAACCGCAGGCCCTTCTGCACGCCCACCCACGGGTGGGCCGGCCGTGGCGGCACACCCAGTGGCAGACGCAAAGAGTTTTGCACGCCCACTCACGGGTGGGCCGGCCGTGGCGGCACACCCAGTGGCACACGCAAACAGTTCTGCACGCCCACCCACGGGTGGGCCGGCCGTGGCAGCACACCCAGTGGCACACGCAAACAGTTCTGCACGCCCACCCACGGCCTGGGCCGGCCGTGGCGGCACACCCAGTGGCACACGCAAACAGTTCTGCACGCCCACCCACGGGTGGGCCGGCCGTGGCGGCACACCCAGAGGCAAACGCAAACCCTTCTGCACGCCCACCCACGGGTGGGCCGGCCGTAGCGGCACACCCAGAGGCACAACCAAACAGTTCTGCACTCCCACCCACGGGTGGGCAGGCCGTGGCGGCACACCCAGAGGCTACCGCAGGCCCTTCTGCACGCCCACTCACGGGTGGGCCGGCCGTGGCGGCACACCCAGAGGCACATGCAAACAGTTCTGCACGCCCACTCACGGGTGGGCCGGCCGTGGCGGCACACCCAGAGGCAACCGCAGGCCCTTCTGCACGCCCACCCACGGGTGGGCCGGCCGTAGCGGAACACCCAGTGTCACACGGAAACAGTTCTGCACGCCCACCCACGAGTGGGCCGGCCGTGGCGGCACACCCAGTGGCACAAGCAAACAGTTCTACACGCCCACCCACGAATGGGCCGGCGGTGGCGGCACACCCAGAGGCAACCACAGGCGCTTCTGAACGCTTACCCACGGGTGGGCCGGCCGTGGCAGCACACGCGGAGGCAAATGCAGGCCCTTCTGCACGCCCACCCACGGGTGGGCCGGCCGTGGTGGCACACCCAGAGGCAACTGCAGGCCCTTCTGCACGCCCACCCACGGGTGGGCCGGCCGTGGCGGCACAGCCATTGGCACACGCAAACAGTTCTGCACGCCCACCCACGGGTGGGCCGGCCGTGGCGGCACACACAGAGGCACACGCAAACAGTTCTGCACGCCCACCCGCGGGTGGGCCGGCCGTGGTGGCACACCCAGAGGCAACTGCAGGCCCTTCTGCACGCCCACCCACGGGTGGGCCGGCCGTGGCGGCACACCCAGAGGCACACGCAAACAGTTCTGCACGCCCACCCACGGGTTGGCCGGCCATGGCGGCACTCCCAGAGGCAACCGCAAACCCTTCTGCACGCCCACCCATGGGTGGGCCGGCCGTGGCGGCACACACAGAGGCAACCGCAGGCCCTTCTGCACGCCCACCCACGGGTGGGCCGGACGTGGCGGCACACTCAGAGCCAAACGCGGACCCTTCTGCACGCCCACCCACGGGTGGGCCGGCCGTGGCGGCACACCCAGAGGCAACCCTAGGCCCTTCTGCACGCCCACCCACGGGTGGGCCGGCCGTGGCGGCACACCCAGAGGCAATTGCAGGCCCTTCTGCACGTCCACCCACGGGTGGGCCGGCCGTGGCGGCACACCCAGTGGCACACGCAAACAGTTTTGCACGCCCACCCACGGGTGCGCCGGTCGTGGCGGCACAGCCATTGGCACACGCAAACAGTTCTGCAGGCCCACCCACGGGAGGGCCGGCCGTGGCGGCACACACAGAGCCCCACGCAGGCCCTTCTGCACGCACACCCACGGGTGGGCCGGCCGTGGCGGCACACCCAGAGGCAAGCGCAGGCCCTTCTGCACGCCCACCCACGGGTGGGCCGGCCGTGGCGGCAAACCCAGAGGCAACCGCAAACCCTTCTGCACGCCCACCCACGGGTGGGCCGTCCGTGGCAACACATCCAGTGGCACACGCAAACAGTTCTGCACGCCCACCCACGGGTGTGCCGGCCGTGGCGGCACACCCAGAGGCCAACGCAGGCACTTCTGCACGCCCACTCCACGGGTGGGCCGCCGGCTAGCACACCCAGAGGCACACGCAAGCGGTTTTGCACGCCCACTCCATGGGTGGGCCGGCCGTGGCGGCACACCCAGAGGCAACTGCAGGCCCTTCTGCACGCACACCCACGGGTGGGCCGGACGTGGCGGCACACTCAGAGCCAAACGCGGACCCTTCTGCACGCCCACCCACGGGTGGGCCGGCCGTGGCGGCACAGCCATCGGCACACGCAAACAGTTCTGCACGCCCACCACGGGTGAACCGGCCGTGGAGGCACACCCAGAGGCAACAGCAGGCCCTTCTGCACGGCCACCCACGGGTGGGCCGGCCGTAGCGGCACACCCATGGGCAACCGCAGGCCCTTCTGCACGCCCACCCACGGGTGGGCCGGCCGTGGCGGCACACCCAGAGGCACACGCAAACAGTTCTGCACGCCCACCCACGGGTGGGCCGCCCACGGCGGCACACCTAGTGGCACACGCCAACAGTTCTTCACGCCCAACCACAGGTGGGCCGGCTGTGGCGGCACACCCAGTGGATCACGCATACAGTTCTGCACGCCCACCCACGGGTGGGCCGGCCGTGGCGGCACATCCTGTGGCACACGCAAACAGTTCTGCACGCCCACCCACGGTGGGCCGGCCGTGGCAGCACACCCAGAGGCAACACCAGGCCCTTCTGCACGCCTCTACACCACGAATGGGCCGGCCGTGGCGGCACACCCAGAGGCACACGCGAACAGTTCTGCACGCCCCACCCCATCGGGTGGGCCGGCCGTGGCGGCACACCCATTGGCACACGCAAACAGTTCTGCACGCCCACCCACGGGTGGGCCGGCCGTGGCAGCACACCCAGAGGCAACCCCAGGCCCTTCTGCACGCCCCACCCACGAATGGGCGGCCGTGGCGGCACACCCAGAGGCACACGATGGCCCTTCTGCACGCCCCACCCACGGGTCAGCCGGCCGTGGCGGCACATCCAGAGGCACACGCAAACAGTTCTGCACGCCCCACCCACGGGTGGGCCGGCCGTGGCGGCACACCCATGGGCACACGCAAACAGTTCTGCAGCCCACCCACGGGTGGGCCAGCCGTGGCAGCACACCCAGAGGCAACCCCAGGCCTTTCTGCACGCCCACTCACGAATGGGCCGGCCGTGGCGGCACACGCAGAGGCACACGCAGGACCTTCTGCACGCCTACCCACGGGTGGGACGGCCGTGGCGGCACACCCAGAGGCAGACGCAAACGGTTCTGCACGCCCACTTACGGGTGGGCCGGCCGTGGCGGCACACCCATTGGCACAGGCAAACAGTTCTGCACGCACACCCACGAGTGAACCGGCCGTGGCGGCACACCCAGAGGCAACCGCAGGCCCTTCTGCACGCCCACTCCACGGGTGGGCCGGCCGTGGGCGGCACACCCAGAGGCAAACGCAAACAGTTTCTCCACGCCCCACCCACGGGTGGGCCGGTTGTGGCGGCACACTGCGAGGCAAACCCAGGCACTTCTGCACGCCCCACCCATCGCGGTGGGCTGGCCGTAGCGGCACACCCAGAGGCACACGCAAACAGTTCTGCACGCCCACCCACGGGTGGGCCGGCCGTGGCGGAACACCCAGAGGCAACCGCAAACAGTTCTGCACGCCCACTCCACGGGTGGGCCGGCCGTGGCTGCACACCCAGTGGCACACGCAAACAGTTCTGCACGCCCACCCACGGGTGGGCCGGCCGTGGCTGCACACCCAGTGGCACACGCGAAACAGTTCTGCACGCCCACCCACGGGTGGGCCGGCCGTGGCGGCACACCCAGAAGCACACGCAAACAGTTCTGCACGCCCAAACACGGGTGCGCCGGCCGTGGCGGCACACCCAGAGGCAACCGCAGGCACTTCTGCACGCCCACCCACGGGTGGGCCGGCCGTGGCGGCACACCCAGAGGCAACCGCATGCCCTTCTGCACGCCCACCCACGGGTGGGCCGGCCATGGCGGCACACCCAGAGGCAAACGCAGGCACTTCTGCACGCCCACCCACGGGTGGGCCGGCCGTGGCGGCACACCAAGAGGCAATCGCATGCCCTTCTGCACGCCCACCCACGGGTGGTCCGGCCGTGGCGGCACACCCAGAGGCAACCGCAAACTTTTCTGCACGCCCACCCACGGGTGGGCCGGCCGTGGCGGCACACCCAGAGGCAACTCTAGGCCCTTCTGCACGCCCACCCACGGGTGGGCCGGCCGTGGCGGCACACCCAGTGGCACATGCAAACAGTTCTGCACGCCCACCCACTGGTGGGCCGGCCAGTGGCGGCACACCCAGAGGCAAACGCAGGCACTTCTGCACGCCCACTCCACGGGTGGGCCGGCCGTAGCGGCACACCCAGGGGCAACTGCAGGCCCTTCTGCACGCCACCCACGGGTGGGCCGGCCGTGGCGGCACACCCAGAGGCACACGCAAACAGGTCTGCACGCCCACCCACGGGTGGGCCGGCCGTGGCGGCACACCTAGTGGCGCACGCAAACAGTTCTGCACGCCCCACTCCACAGGTGGGCCGGCTGTGGCGGCACACCCAGTGGATCACGCATACACTTTCTGCACGCCCACCCACGGGTGGGCCGGCCGTGGCGGCACATCCAGTGGCACACGCAGACAGTTCTGCAGGCCCACCCACGGGTGGGCCGGCCGTGGCGGCACACCCAGAGGCACACGCGAACAGTTCTGCACGCCCCACCCACGGGTGGGCCGGCCGTGGCGGCACACCCAGAGGCAACCCCAGGCTTCCTTCTGCACGCCCACTCCACGGGTGGGCCGGCCGTGGCGGCACAACCAGAGGCAACCGCAGGCCTTTCTGCACGCCCACCCACGGGTGGGCCGGCCGTGGCGGCACACCCAGAGGCAACCGCAAACCCTTCTGCACGCCCCACCCACGGGTGGGCCGGCCGTGGCTGCACACCCAGTGGCACATGCAAACAGTTCTGCACGCCCACCCACGGGTGGGCCGGCCGTGGCGGCACACCCAGAGGCAACCGCAGGCCTCTTCTGCACGCCCCACTCACGGGTGGGCCGGCCGTGCGGCACACCCAGAGGCAACCGCAAACCCTTTCTGCACGCCCACCCACGGGTGGGCCGGCCGTGGCGGCAGACCCAGTGAGCACACGCAAACAGTTCTGCAGCCCCACCCACGGGTGGGCCGGGCTGTGGCGGCACACCCAGTGGCACACGCAAACCCTTCTGCACGCCCCACCCACGGGTGGGCCGGCCGTGGCGGCACACCCAGAGGCACACGCAAACAGCTTCTGCACGCCCACCCACGGGTGGGCCGGCCGTGGCTGCACACCCCAGAGGCACACGCAGACGGCTTCTGCACGCCCCACCCACGGGTGGGCCGGCCGTGGCGGCACACCCCAGAGGCAACCGCAGGCAGTTCTGCACGCCCCACCCACGGGTGGGCCGGCTGTGGCGGCACACCCAGAGGCAACCGCAGACCCTTCTGCACGCCCCACCCACGGGTGGGCCGGCCGTGGCGGCACACCCAGTGGCACACGCAAACAGTTCTGCACGCCCACCCACGGGTGGGCCGGCCGTGGCGGCACATCCAGTGGCACACGCAAACAGTTCTGCACGCCCACCCACGGGTGGGCCGGCCGTAACAGCACACCCAGAGGCAACACGCAGGCCTTTCTGCACGCCCCACCCACGGGTGGGCCGGCCGTGGCGGCACACCCAGAGGCAACCGCAAACAGTTCTGCACGCCCACTCCATGAGTGGGCCGGCCGTGGCGGCACACCCAGTGGCACACGCAAACAGTTCCTGCACGCCCACCCCACGGTGGGCCGGGCCGTAGCGGCACACCCATTGGCACACGCAAACAGCTTCTGCACGCCCACCCACGGGTGGGCCGGCCGTGGCGGCACACCCAGAGGCAACTGCCGGCCCTTCTGCACGCCCACCCATGGGTGGCCGGCCGTGGCGGCACACCCAGAGGCAACTGCCGGCCCTTCTGCACGCCCCACCCACGGGTAAGCCGGCCGTGGCTGCACACCCAGAGGCACACTGCCAGCCCTTCTGCACGCCCACCCACGGGTGGGCCGGCCGTGGCGGCACACCCAGAGGCACAGGCAAACAGTTCTGCACGCCCACCCACGGGTGGGCCGGCCGTGGCGGCACACGCAGAGGCAACCCCAGGCCCTTCTGCACGCTCACCCACGGGTGGGCCGGCCGTAGCGGCACACCCAGAGGCACACGCAAACAGTTCTGCACGCCCACCCACGGGTGGGCCGGCCGTGGCGGCACACCCAGAGGCAACCGCAGGCCCTTCTGCACGCTCCACTCACGGGTGGGCCGGCCGTGGCGGCACACCCAGAGGCAACCGCAAACCCTTTCTGCACGCCCCACCCACGGGTGGGCCGGCCGTGGCGGCACACCCAGAGGCAACACGCAAAGAGTTCTGCACGCCCACCCACGGGTGGGCCGGCCGTGGCGGCACACCCAGAGGCAACACGCAGGCACTTCTGCACGCCACCCACGGGTGGGCCGGCCGTGGCGGCACACCCAGAGGCAACACGCAAACAGCTTCTGCACGCCCCACCCACGGGTGGGCCGGCCGTGGCGGCACATCCAGTGGCACACGCAAACGGTTCTGCACGCCCACCCACGGGTGGGCCGGCCGTGGCGGCACACCCCAGAGGCAACCGCCGGCCCTTCTGCACGCCACCCACGGGTGGGCCGGGCCGTGGCGGCACACCCGAGTGGCAACTGCCAGCCGTTCTGCACGCCCACCCACGGGTGGGCCGGCCGTGGCGGCACACCCAGAGGCACACGCAAACCCTTCTGCACGCCCCACCCACGGGTGTACCGGCCGTGGCGGCACACCCAGAGGCAACACGCAGACAGTTCTGCACGCCCACCCACGGGTGGGCCGGCCGTGGCTGGCACACCCAGAGGTAACCGCAAACCCTTCTGCACGCCCACCCACGGGTGGGCCGGCCGTGGCGGCACACCCAGAGGCAACCGCAGGCCCTTCTGCACGCTCCACCCACGGGTGGGCCGGCCGTGGCGGCACACCCAGTGGCAGACGCAAAGAGTTTTGCACGCCCACTCACGGGTGGGCCGGCCGTGGCGGCACACCCAGTGGCACACGCAAAACTGTTCTGCACGCCCCACCCACGGGTGGGCCGGCCGCGGCAGCACACCCAGTGGCACACGCAAACAGTTCTGCACGCCCACTCCACGGCCTGGGCCGGCCGTGGCGGCACACCCAGTGGCACACGCAAACAGTTCTGCACGCCCACTCCACGGGTGGGCCGGCCGTGGCGGCACACCCAGAGGCAAACGCAAACCCTTCTGCACGCCCCCACTCCACGGGTGGGCCGGCCGTAGCGGCACACCCCAGAGGCACAACCAAACAGTTCTGCACTCCCACTCCACGGGTGGGCAGGCCGTGGCGGCACACCCCAGAGGCTACCGTAGGCCCCCCTGCACGCCCACTCACGGGTGGGCCGGCCGTGGCGGCACACCCAGAGGCACATGCAAACAGTTCTGCACGCCCACTCACGGGTGGGCCGGCCGTGGCGGCACACCCCAGAGGCAACCGCAGGCCCTTTCTGCACGCCCCACCCACGGGTGGGCCGGCCAGAAGCGGAACACCCAGTGCCACACGGAAACAGTTCTGCACGCCCACCCACGAGTGGGCCGGCCGTGGCGGCACACCCAGTGGCACAAGCAAACAGTTCTACACGCCCACCCACGAATGGGGCCGGCCGTGGCGGCACACCCAGAGGCAACCACAGGCGCTTCTGAACGCTTACCCACGGGTGGGCCGGCCGTGGCAGCACACGCAGAGGCAAATGCAGGCCCTTCTGCACGCCCACCCACGAATGGGCCGGCCGTGGCGGCACACCCCAGAGGCACACGATGGCCCTTCTGCACGCCCACCCACGGGTCAGCCGGGCCGTGGCGGCACACCCAGAGGCAAACCCAGGCCCTTCTGCACGCCTTCACTCCACGGGTGTGCCGGCCGTGGCGGCACACCCCAGAGGCAACTGCAGGCTCTTCTGCACGCCCACCCACGGGTGGGCCGGCCGTGGTGGCACACCCAGAGGCAACTGCAGGCTCTTCTGCACGCCCACCCACGGGTGGGCCGGGCCGTGGCGGCACAGCCATTGGCACACCGCAGACAGCTTCTGCACGCCCACCCACGGGTGGGCCGGCCGTGGCGGCACACCCAGAGGCACACGCAAACAGTTCTGCACGCCCACCCACGGGTGGGCCGGCCGTGGCGGCACACCCAGAGGCAACTGCAGGCCCTTCTGCACGCCCACCCACGGGTGGGCCGGCCGTGGCGGCACACCCAGAGGCACACGCAAACAGTTCTGCACGCCCACCCACGGGTGGGCCGGCCGTGGCGGCACACCCCAGAGGCAACACGCAAACACTTCTGCACGCCCACCCACGGGTGGGCCGGCCGTGGCGGCACACCCAGAGGCAACACGCAGGCTCGTTCTGCACGCCCACCCACGGGTGGGCCGGACGTGGCGGCACACCCCAGAGCCAAACGCAGACCCTTCTGCACGCCCACCCACGGGTGGGCCGGCCGTGGCGGCACACCCAGAGGCAACCGCAGGCCCTTCTGCACGCCCACCCACGGGTGGGCCGGCCGTGGCGGCACACCCCAGAGGCACACTGCAGGCCCTTCTGCACGCCCACCCACGGGTGGGCCGGGCCGTGGCGGCACACCCCAGTGGCACACGCAAACAGTTCTGCACGCCCACTCCACGGGGTGGGCCGGTCGTGGCGGCACAGCCATTGGCACACGCAAACAGTTCTGCAGGCCCACTCCACGGGTGGGCCGGCCGTGGCGGCACACCCAGAGGCACCACGCAGGCCCTTCTGCACGCACACCCACGGGTGGGCCGGCCGTGGCGGCACACCCAGAGGCAAGCGAGGCTCTTCTGCACGCCCACCCACGGGTGGGCCGGCCGTGGCGGCAAACCCAGAGGCAACCGCGAAACCCTTTCTGCACGCCCACCCACGGGTGGGCCGTCCGTGGCAACACATCCAGTGGCACACGCAAACAGTTCTGCACGCCCACCCACGGGTGGGCCGGCCGTGGCGGCACACCCAGAGGCCAACGCAGGCACTTCTGCACGCCCCACCCACGGGTGGGCCGGCCGTGGCGGCACACCCAGAGGCACACGCAAACGGTTTTGCACGCTCACCCATGGGTGGGCCGGCCGTGGCGGCACACCCAGAGGCAACTGCAGGCCTTTCTGCACGCACACCCACGGGTGGGCCGGACGTGGCGGCACACCCAGAGCCAAACGCTGACCTCTTCTGCACGCCCCACCCCACGGGTGGGCCGGCCGTGGCGGCACAGCCATCGGCACACGCAAACAGTTCTGCACGCCCACCACGGGTGAACCGGCCGTGGAGGCACACCCAGAGGCAACAGCAGGCTCTTCTGCACGCCCCACCCACGGGTGGGCCGGCCGTGAGCGGCACACCCATGGGCAACCGCAGGCCCTTCTGCACGCCCACTCCACGGGTGGGCCGGCCGTGGCGGCACACCCAGAGGCACACGCAGAACAGTTCTGCACGCCCACCCACGGGTGGGGCCGCCCACGGCGGCACACCTAGTGGCACACGCCAACAGTTCTGCACGCCCAACCACAGGTGGGCCGGCTGTGGCGGCACACCCAGTGGATCACGCATACAGCCTTCTGCACGCCCCACCCCACGGGTGGGCCGGCCGTGGCGGCACATCCAGTGGCACACGCAAACAGTTCTGCACGCCCCACCCACGGGTGGGCCGGCCGTGGCAGCACACCCAGAGGCAACACGAAGCCCTTCTGCACGCCCACTCCACGAATGGGCCGGCCGTGGCGGCACACCCAGAGGCACACGCAAACAGTTCTGCACGCCCACCCACGGGTGGGCCGGCCGTGGCGGCACACCCCATTGGCACACGCAAACAGTTCTGCACGCCCACTCCACGGGTGGGCCGGCCGTGGCAGCACACCCAGAGGCAACCCGCAGGCCCTTCTGCACGCCCACTCCACGAATGGGCGGCCGTGGCGGCACACCCAGAGGCACACGATGGCCCTTCTGCACGCCCACCCACGGGTCAGCCGGCCGTGGCGGCACATCCAGAGGCACACGCAAACAGTTCTGCACGCCCACTCCACGGGTGGGCCGGCCGTGGCAGCACACCCAGAGGCAACCCGCAGGCCTTTCTGCACGCCCACCCACGAATGGGCCGGCCGTGGCGGCACACGCAGAGGCACACGCAGGACCTTCTGCACGCCTACCCACGGGTGGGACGGCCGTGGCGGCACACCCAGAGGCAGACGCAAACGGTTCTGCACGCCCCACTTACGGGTGGGCCGGCCGTGGCGGCACACCCATTGGCACAGGCAAACAGTTCTGCACGCACACCCACGAGTGAACCGGCCGTGGCGGCACACCCAGAGGCAACCGCAGGCCCTTCTGCACGCCTCACTCCACGGGTGGGCCGGCCGTGGCGGCACACCCAGAGGCAAACGCAAACAGCTTCTGCACGCCCCACCCACGGGTGGGCCGGTTGTGGCGGCACACTGCGAGGCAAACTCAGGCACTTCTGCACGCCCCACCCACGGGTGGGCTGGCCGTAGCGGCACACCCAGAGGCACACGCAAACAGTTCTGCACGCCCACCCACGGGTGGGCCGGCCGTGGCGGAACACCCAGAGGCAACCGCAAACAGTTCTGCACGCCCCACCCACGGGTGGGCCGGCCGTGGCTGCACACCCAGTGGCACACGCAAACAGTTCTGCACGCCCACCCACGGGTGGGCCGGCCGTGGCTGCACACCCAGTGGCACACGCAAACAGTTCTGCACGCCCACCCACGGGTGGGCCGGCCGTGGCGGCACACCCAGAAGCAACACGCAAACAGTTCTGCACGCCCAAACACGGGTGGCGCCGGCCGTGGCGGCACACCCCAGAGGCAACCGCAGGCACTTCTGCACGCCTCACTCCACGGGTGGGCCGGCCGTGGCGGCACACCCAGAGGCAACCGCAGGCCCTTCTGCACGCTCACTCCACGGGTGGGCCGGCCATGGCGGCACACCCAGAGGCAAACGCAGGCATCTTCTGCACGCCCACCCACGGGTGGGCCGGCCGTGGCGGCACACCAAGAGGCAACCGCATGCCCTTCTGCACGCTCACCCACGGGTGGTCCGGCCGTGGCGGCACACCCAGAGGCAACCGCAAACTTTTCTGCACGCTCCACTCCACGGGTGGGCCGGCCGTGGCGGCACACCCAGTGGCACACGCAAACAGTTCTGCACGCCCACTCCACGGGTGGGCCGGCCGTGGCGGCACACCCAGTGGCACATGCAAACAGTTCTGCACGCCCACCCACTGGTGGGCCGGCCGTGGCGGCACACCCAGAGGCAAACGCAGGCATCTTCTGCACGCCCACTCCACGGGTGGGCCGGCCGTAGCGGCACAACCAGGGGCAACTGCAGGCCCTTCTGCACGCCCACTCCACGGGTGGGCCGGCCGTGGCGTGCACACCCAGAGGCACACGCAGAACAGGTTCTGCACGCCCACCCACGGGTGGGCCGGCCGTGGCGGCACACCTAGTGGCGCACGCAAACAGTTCTGCACGCCCACCCACGGGTGGGCCGGCTGTGGCGGCACACCCAGTGGATCACGCATACACGTTCTGCACGCCCACCCACGGGTGGGCCGGCCGTGGCGGCACATCCAGTGGCACACGCAGACAGTTCTGCACGCCACCCACGGGTGGGCCGGCCGTGGCGGCACACCCCAGTGGCAACACGCAGACAGTTCTGCACGCCCACCCACGGGTGGGCCGGCCGTGGCGGCACACCCCAGAGGCAACCCCGCAGGCTCTTCTGCACGCCCACTCCACGGGTGGGCCGGCCGTGGCGGCACAACCAGAGGCAACCGCAGGCCTTTCTGCACGCCTCACCCACGGGTGGGCCGGCCGTGGCGGCACACCCAGAGGCAACACGCAAACTCTTCTGCACGCCCCACCCACGGGTGGGCCGGCCGTGGCTGCACACCCAGTGGCACACGCAAACAGTTCTGCACGCCCACCCACGGGTGGGCCGGCCGCGGGCGGCACACCCAGTGGCAACACGCAAGCACTTCTGCACGCCACCCACGGGTGGGTCGGGCCGTGGCGGCACACCCAGAGGCAAACCGCAAACCTCTTTCTGCACGCCCACTCCACGGGTGGGCCGGCCGTGGCGGCAGACCCAGTGACACA
>JAKWBO010001247.1:0-16522 GCA_034336685.1 Luscinia luscinia
TCCTGGTGAGGGGTTCAACGTCAACGTGGCCTGGGCTGGGGGCTCGACCCCCATGGGGACCCCGAGTACCTGGCAGCCTTCAGGTACCGACTCCCAAAACCTGCCCCCGGGTGGGGCTGAGCCCCGCTGACCCCATCCCCTTTCCCCAAATGTGTCTGGACCCCACTGACTTACTTGACCTTACTGACCCCATCCTCTTTCCCCAAATGTGTCTGACCCCACTGACCCCACTGACCCCTGACCCCATTCCCTTTCCCCAAATGTGTCTGACCCCACTGACCCACTGACCCCACTGACCCCATTCCCTTTCCCCAAATGTGTCTGACCCCACTGACCCCATCCCCTTTGCCCCAAATGTGTCTGACCCCACTGACCCTACTGACCCCATCCCCTTTCCCAAATGTGTCTGACCCCACTGACCCCACTGACCCCCACTGACCCCATTCCCCATCCCCTTTCCCCAAATGTGTCTGACCCCACTGACCCCATCCCCTTTGCCCCCGAGGGATCTGACCCCACTCCCCACCCCATTTCCCCAAGTGGAGCTGACCCACTGACCCCCTGACCCCACTGACCCCATTGACCCCATTGACCCCTCTGACCCCCTGACCACTGACCCCACTGACCCCAGTCCCACCCCTTTTCCCGCTGTGTCTGACCCCACTCCCATTTCCTTTTTCTTGTGTAGATCTGACCCCGTTCCCCACCCCCATTTCCTTTTTCCTGGGGGCTCTGACCCATCCCACCCCTTTTCCCCCAAATGTGTCTGACCCCTCCCACTCCTCATTTTTCCCAAGTGGAGCTGACCCCACTGACCCCATTCTCATCCCCTTTGTCCCCAGGTGTGACTGACCCCACTGACCCGCTCCCCATCCCCTTTTCCCCCAATTGGATCTGACCCCACCCCCATTTTCCTTTTCCCCAAAGTGGATCTGACCCCCTGACCCCTCTGACCCTTTGACCCCCTGACCTTTCTGACCCCCTGACCCCTGACCCGTGTCCCCTGACCCCCGACCCATTGACCCTGTCCCCTGACCCCCTCTGACCCCTGACCCCACCGACCTCCCTGACCCCTGACCCCTGACCCGCTTGAACCCTCTCACCCCACTGACCCCTGACCTTTCTGACCCCTGACTCCTCTGACCCCACTGACCCCCTGACCCTCTGACCCCTCTGTCTCCCTGACCCCCTGACTTTCTGACCCCACTGACCTCTCTGACTCCCTCTGACCCCTGACCCTCTATTTCTGACCTCTGACTCTGACCCTCTGACCCCTGACCCTCTGACCCCACTGACCCCCTGACCCCTCTGACCCACTGACCCTCTGACCTCTCTGACCCCCTGACCCCTCTGTCCCCACTGACCCCTTTGACCCTGACCCCTTTGACCCCTCTGACCCTCCTGACCCCACTGACCCCTTTAACCCCTGACCCCTGACCCCCTTGACCCTTTGACCCCCCTGACCCATCCCCTGACCCCCTGGCCCCTCTGACCTCCTGGCCCCTGACCCCTTTGACCCCCTGATCCCTCTGTTCCCCTGACCCCCGACTCCATTGACCCCTGACCCCTCACCCTCTGACCCCCTGACCCCTCTGACCCCCTCTGACCCCACTGACCCCTCTGACCCCTGACCCTCTGACCCACTGGCCCCTCTGACCCCTGACTCCAGTGACCCCTCTGATTACTGACCCCTGACCTCTCTGACCCTGACCCTCTGACCCCTTGACCCCTGATCCCTCTGTTCCCCTGACCACCTGACCCCATTGACCCTGACCCTGCCCTCTGACCCCCCTGACCCTCTGACCCCTCTGACCCCCCTGACCCTGACCCCTGACCCCCACTGACCCCTCTGACCCTCTGACCCTCTGACCCCTGACCCTCTGACCCCCTGACCCCTTTGACCCCTCACCCCTGTCCCCCTGACCCCCGACCCCATTGACCCCTAACCCCTGACCCTCTCTGACCCTCTGACCCCCTGACCTCTCTGTCCCCCTGACCCCCCGACCCCTCTGTCCCCAGACCCTCTGACCCCCTGACCCCTCTGACCCTCTGACCCTCCCGACCCCACTGACCCTTTGACCCTTTGACTACTTTGACCCCTGACCCCCACATGACCTCTCTGATCCCCCTGACCCCTCTGACCCCCCTGACCCCTGACCCCTTGACCCCTCTGTCCCCACTGACCCCCTGACCTTTCTGACCCCTGACCCTCTGACCCCTCTGACCCTCCCGACCCCCTGACCCTTTTGACCCTTTGACCCCTGACCCCCTGACCCTTTTGATCCTTTGACCCTGACCCCTGACCCCCTGACCCCCTGACCCGCTTGACCTTCTCACCCCACTGACCCCCTGACCCCACTGACCCCTGACCCCTCTGACCCCCTTGACCCCTCTGTCCCCTGACCCTCTGACCCCCTGACCCCCTGACTCCCTGACCCCTGACCCCTCTGTCCCCCCTGACCCCCGACCCTCTGTCCCCCAGACCCTCTGACCCCCCTGGCCCCTCTGACCCTCCCGACCCCACTGACCCTTTTGACCCTTTGATCCCTTTGACTCCTGACCCCCTGACCCCTGACCCTTTGACCCCTTGACTCTGACCCCCCTGACCCCCTGACCTTTCTGACCCCCTGACCCTCTGACCCCAGGACCGTGGTGATGCCGATCGCCCGCGAGTTCTGCCCCGGACCTGGTGCTGGTCTCGGCCGGGTTCGGCGCCGCCCGAGGACACCCGCCCCCTGGGGGGCTACCGGTGTCTGCCAAGTGTAAGGGGGCTCGGGGTAGGTGACTAAACCGCCAGGGCTGGGACCCCCAGGAAGGGCTGGCCACTCCCGGGAACCCCGGGAGATTTTGGGGTGGGATTTGGAAGAGCCACAGGAGATTTTGGGGAACCACGGGAAGTTTTGGGGGCTGGATTTGTGGGGAACCACAGGAGATTTTGGAGTGGGATTTGTGGGAGCCACAGGAGATTTTGAGGTGGGATTTGTGGGAAACAAAGGAGATTTTGGGGTGGGATTTGGGGGAATCACAGGACATTATGGGGGAACCCCAGGAGATTTGGGGATTGGATTTGGAAGAGCCACAGGAGATTTTGGGGGAACCACAGGAGATTTTGGGATTGGATTTGGAAGAACCCCAGGAGATTTTGAGGTGGGATTTGTGGGAAACAAAGGAGGTTTTGGGGTGGGATTTAAGGGAACTGCAGGTGATTTTGGGGTTGGGTTTGGGGGAATCTCAGGAGATTTTGGGGGATCCACAGGAGATTTTGGGGTTGGGTTTGTAGGAAACAAAGGAAGTTTTGGGGTTGGATTTGGAGGAACCTCAGGAGATTTTGGGGGCGGGATTTGGGGATTCACAGGAGGTTTTGGGGCGGGTTTGGATAAAACCCCGGCAGGTTTGGGGTGGGTTTGGATAAAACCCGGGAGATTTTGGGGCGGGATTTGGGGGATTCACAGGAGGTTTTGGGGCGGGTTTGGACAAAACCCCGGCAGATTTTGGGCGGGTTTGGATAAAACCCCGGCAGGTTTTGGGCGGGTTTGGATAAAACCCCGGCAGGTTTTGGGGCGGGTTTGGATAAAACCCGGGAGATTTTGGGGCGGGATTTGGGGGATTCACAGGAGGTTTTGGGGTGGGTTTGGATAAAACCCCGGCAGGTTTTGGGGTGGGTTTGGACAAAACCCCGGCCGGTTTTGGGGTGGGTTTGGATAAAACCCCGGCAGGTTTTGGGCCGGTTTTGGATAAAACCCCGGGAGGTTTTGGGGCGGGTTTGGATAAAACCCCGGCAGGTTTTAGGCGGGTTTGGATAAAACCTCGGAGGTTTTGGGGCGGGTTTGGATAAAACCCCGGCAGGTTTTGGGGCGGGTTTGGATAAAACCCCGGCAGGTTTTGGGGCGGGTTTGGATAAAACCCCGGGAGGTTTTGGGGCGGGTTTGGATAAAACCCCGGCAGGTTTTGGGGCGAGTTTGGATAAAACCCCGGCAGTTTTGGGGGCGGGTTTGAATAAAACCCCGGCAGGTTTGGGGCTGGGTTCGGGGTAACCCGGCCGGTTTTGGGGCTGGGTTCGGGTAACCCCGGCAGTTTTGGGGCGGGTTTGGATAAAACCCCGGGAGGTTTTGGGGCTGGGTTCGGGGTAACCCCGGCCGGTTCGGGGCGGGCTCGGGCCGGGCGGTGACGCCGCGCTGGCCGCAGGTTTCGGCTACATGACGCGGCAGCTGATGAGCCTGGCGGGCGGGGCCGTGGTGCTGGCGCTGGAGGGCGGCCACGACCTCACGGCCATCTGCGACGCGTCCGAGGCGTGCGTGGCCGCGCTGCTGGGCCACGAGGTGAGAGCGGGCCGGTGCTACCGCCCGCGGGGACACGGCCCCTGTGCCACCCCTGTGCCACCGCCGGTGACACCCCTGTGTCCCCCTGTGCCACCGCCGGCGGGGACACGGCCCCCGTGCCACCCCTGTGCCACCCCTGTGCCACCGCCGGCGGGGACACGGCCCTGTGACACCCCTGTGCCACCCCGGTGCCACCGCCCGCGGGGACACGGCCCTGTGACACCCCTGTGCCACCCCGTGCCACCCCTGTGCCACCCCGGTGACACCCCTGTGCCACCCCTGTGCCACCGCCGGCGGGGACACGGCCCCTGTGACACCCCTGTGTCCCCCTGTGCCACCGCCCGCGGGGACCACGGCCCCTGTGACACCCGGTGCCACCCCTGTGCCACCCCGGCGGGAACACGGCCCCTGTGCCACCCCCGTGCCACCCCTGTGCCACCGCCCGCGGGGACACGGCCCTGTGACACCCCTGTGCCACCCCTGTGCCACCCCGGCGGGACACGGCCCTGTGACACCCTGTGCCACCCCTGTGCCACCCCTGTGCCACCGCCCGCGGGGACACGGCCCTGTCGCCACCCCGTGCCACCCTGTGCCACCCCTGTGCCACCCCCGGCGGGGAACACGGCCCCTGTGCCACCCCTGTGCCACCGCCCCCGGTGACACCCCTATGTCCCCCTGTGCCACCGCCGCGGGGACACGGCCTCTGTGACACCCCTGTGCCACCCCGGTGACACCCCTATGTCCCCCTATGCCACCCCGCAGGGGACACGGCCTCTGTGACACCCCTGTGCCACCCTGGTGACACCCCTATGTCCCCCTGTGCCACCCCGCAGGGGACACGGCCCCTGTGACACCCCCTGCCACCCCGGTGACACCCCTGTGTCCCCAGTGCCACCCCGGGCGGGCACAGCCCCTGTGCCACCCCTGAGACCCTCAATGCCACCGCCCATGTCCCCAGTCCATGCCCCCGTGTCCCCAGTGCCACCCCATGTTCCTCCGGTGTCTTCCAATGCCACCACTCCTGTGTCCCCAATGCCACCGCCCCATGTCACCGTGTCCCCAATGCCACCCCTGTGTTCCTCGTGTCCCCAATGCCTCTCTGTGTCCCCAATGTCCCCACAATGCCCCTACCGGGTCCCTGTGTCCCCCAATGTCTCCCCTTTGTCCTTCATGTCCCCAATGCCCCACTGTGTCCCCAGTGTCCCCAATATCCCCGCTGTCCCTGCAGGTGTCCCCACTGTCCCCATGTCCCCAGTGTCCCCACAGTGTCCCCACTGTCCCCATGTCCCGTATCCTGTCCCCGCAGTGTCCCCATGTCCCTGTGTCCCAGTGTCCCCGCGAGTGTCCCAGTGTCCCCATGTCCCCACTGTCCCCCATGTCCGTGTGTCCCAGTGTCCCGCGGTGTCCCCATGTCCCCGTGTCCCTGTCCCCATGTCCCCATGTCCCCATGTCCCCATGTCCGTGTGTCCCAGTGTCCCCGCAGTGTCCCCATGTCCCCATGTCCCCATGTCCCCGTGTCCCTGTCCCGCGAGTGTCCCCATGTCCCCATGTCCCAATATCCCCTGTCCCCGCAGTGTCCCCAATGTCCCCTGTCCCCAATGTCCCCCTGTCCCCAATGTCCCCATGTCCCGCGGCCGGAGCCGCTGCCCGAGGCCGCGCTGCGCCTGCAGCCCAACGCCAACGCCGTGCGCTCGCTGGAGGCCGTGATCCAGGTGCAGAGTGAGTCTGCGGCGGGGCGGGGCGGGGCGGGGCGGGGGGTCCTGGGGGGCACCGGGGCTGGGGGTCCTGGGGGTCCCTGTCATCATCATCATCATCATCATCATCATCATCAATCATCAATCGTCATCATCATCACAGGAGGGGGCGCCTCAAATGTGCATCCACTGCAAAGGGAGCCTGGAAACCTGGGACACCCCAAATCTGGGACATCCCTGTCCTGGGACACCCCAAACCTGGGACACCCCAAACCTGGGACACCCCAAATCTCAGATATCCCTGTCCTGGGACACCCCAAATCTCAGATATCCTTGTCCTGGGGCACCCCAAATCTGGGACACCCCAAATCTGGGACACTCCAAATCTGGGACACCCCAAATCTGGGACACCCCAAATCTCAGATATCCCTGTCCTGGGACACCCCAAACCTGGGACACCCCAAATCTCAGATATCCTTGTCCTGGGGCACCCCAAATCTGGGATACCCCAAGTCTGGGACACCCCTAATGTGGGAAATCCCTGTCCTGGGATACCCTGAGTCTGGGACACCCCAAACCTGGGACACCCCAAATCTCAGATATCCCTGTCCTGGGATACCCCAAATCTGGGATATCCCTAAACTGAGCTACCCCTGTCCTGGGACTCTCCTGTCCTGGGACACCCCTAACCTGGGACACACCTAACCCTAACCTCGGGCACCCCAAAACTGGGATATCCCTGTCCCGGGCCACCCCATGTCCTGGCGTCCCCCACCCCTGTCCCCCTGTCCCAGCATCCCCAGCCCCTCTGTCCTCTGTCCCTCTGTCCCCTGTCCCAATGTCCCCAGCCCCTCTGTCCCAGCGTCCCCATCCCTTCTGTCCCTCTGTCCCTCTGTCCCCATGCCCTCTGTCCTTCTGTCCCGGTGTCTCCAGCCCCTCTGTCCCCTGTCCCTGTGTCCCCAACCCTCTGTCCCTCTGTCCCAGTGTCCCCAGCCCTGTCCCTCTGTCCCAGTGTCCCCATCCCCTCTGTCCCAATGTCCCCAGCCCTCTGTCCCTCTGTCCCAATGTCCCCAGCCCCTCTGTCCCTCTGTCCCCAGCTCCTCTGTCCCCTGTCCCGGTGTCCCCAGCCCTGTCCCTCTGTCCCACAGGTAAGTACTGGGTGGCTGTGCAGCGTTTGCCTCCAAGCTGAGCTGCTCCTTCCTCGAGGCTCAGCACCACGAGGCCGACGAGGTGGAGACGGTGACGGCGCTGGCGTCGCTCTCGGTGGCCGTGATGGGGGACAAGAGGTGACAGCCCTGGGGGACTGTCCAGTGCTGGGGGGTGGCAGCAGGGCAGGGGCAGGGCCCCTAAACCCTGGGTGACGTTCTGGGAGTCAGGACGTGGGTGAGCTCCTGGGAGTTCTGTGCTGGGTCCTGAGAATCCCGTTCTGGCTCCTGGGAATCCTGTTGTGATTCCTGGAATTCTGTCCTGGCTCCTGGGAATCCCATTTTGTGTCCTGGGAATCCCATTCTGGCTCCTGGAATTCTGTCCTGGCTCCTGGGAATCCCATTCTGGCTCCTGGAATTCTGTCCTGGCTCCTGGGAATCCCATTTTGTGTCCTGGCAATCCCATTCTGGGCTTTTCCCAAGTGAAAACCACCCCAGACCTTCCTGCCTGTGGGGTGGGGGGTGTCAGCTCCTGTCCCCTGGTGTCCCCTCCCTTCTTCCAGGGTCCCGATGTCCCCGCGGGTCCTTCCCTGTGCCCTGCCTTTGTCGCTGTCCCCTTTGTCGCTGTCCCAGGGTCCCTCCCTGTCCCCTCCCTCTGTCGCTGTCCCCTCTGTCGCTGTCCCACGTCCCGATGTCCCGCGGGTCCCTCCCTGTCCCCTCCTCTGTCGCTGTCCCTCTGTCGCTGTCCCGTCGGCCCCCATGTCCCGCTGGGTCCCTCACTGTCGCCTCTGTCGCTGTCCCTCTGCCGATGTCCCGCGGGTCCTCCCTGTCCCCTCCCTCTGTCCCTGTCCCTCTGTCGCTGTCCCAGGTCCCTATGTCCCCGCGGGTCCCTCCCTGTCCCCTCCCTCTGTCTCTGTCCTCCCCTCTGTCGCTGTCCCACGTCTCGATGTCCCGCGGGTCCCTCCTGTCCCCTCTGTCGCTGTCCCCTCTGTCTCTGTCCCCGCGGGTCCCTCACTGTCCCCTCCCCTCTGTCGCTGTCCCACGTCCCCATGTCCCCGCGGGTCCCTCCCTGTCCCCTCCCTCTGTCGCTGTCCCACGTCCCCATGTCCCGCGGGTCCCTCCCTGTCCCCTCCCTCTGTCGCTGTCCCACGTCCCCATGTCCCCGCGGGTCCCTCACTGTCGCCGCTGCCCCGCAGGGCGCAGGAGGAGCCGATGGAGCAGGAGGAGCCGTGACCCAGTGACAGGACCCCGGTTCCCGTTCGTCCCCCTCGCTCCGGACTCCTGGAAGGGACATTCCCGCGTCCATGGAGACCCCCGAGTCCCCCCCCTCAATTTTGGGACCCCTCGGGGGGGGTGAAACCCCCCAGGCAGCACAGCCCCCCCCACCCCGATCCGGGAGGGGTCGGACATTGGGATGGACGCTCGGACCCCCCAGGGGTGGCCCCCAGAGCCCCCCCAGTGCCCGGGAGGGGCGGCCCGGGGGCTCCAGGAGCTCCCCAAAAACTCCCCGGGCTCCCCCGGCGCTGCTGGGACACCGGGAGCTGCTTTGGGCGCGGGGGGAGTTCGGAGCGTCCTGAGGAAATTCGGGGCATCCCTGGAAACCTCGGAGAATTCTGAGGAAAGTTCGGAGCGTCCCGAGGGAAATTCGGAACGTCCCGAGGGAAATTCGGAATGTCCTGAGGGAAATTCAGAGCGTCCCGAGGGAAATTCGGAACGTTCTGAGGGAAATTCGGAACGTCCCGAGGGAAATTCGGAACGTCCTGAAGGAAATTCGGAGCGTCCCGAGGGAAATTCGGAGCGTTCTGAGGAAAGCTCGGAGCGCCCTGAGGGGAATTCGAAGCATCCCAAGAAAAATTCGGAGCGTCCCGAGAAAAATTCGGAGCGTCCTGAGGGAAATTCGGAGCGTCCCGAGGAAAATTTGGAGCGTCCTGAGGGAAATTCGGAGCGTCCCAAGAAAAATTCGGAGCGTCCCGAGAAAAATTTGGAGCATCCCAAGGAAAATTCAGAGCGTCCCGAGGAAGATTCGGGGCATCCTCAGGAAAGCTTGGAGTGTCCCGAGAATTCGGAGCGTTCTGAGGGAAATTGGGAGCGTCCCGAGGGAAACTCGGAATGTCCCGAGGGAAACTCAGAACGTCTCGAGGAAAATTCGGAACATTCTGAGGGAAATTCGGGGCGTCCCGAGGAGAATTGGGAGCGGGGCCGGAGCTCGGGCGGTGCCCGGGGGTCGATGTGAGCTCGGCTGCTCCTCCCGAGGGAATCCCGGCTCGGTCCCGGCTCGATCCCGGCTCGGTCCCGGCTCAGTCCCGGCTCGGTCCCGGCTCGGTCCCGGCTCAGTCCCGGCTCGGTCCCGGTTCGATCCCGGCTTGGTCCCGGTTCGATCCCGGCTCGGTCCCGGCTCGGTCCCAGCTCAGTCCCGGCTCGGTCCCGGCTCAGTCCCGGTTCGATCCCGGCTCGGTCCCGGCTCCGGTCCCGGCTCGATCCCGGCTCGGTCCCGGCTCAGTCCCAGCTCGGTCCCGGCTCGATCCCGGCTCGGTCCCGGCTCGGTCCCGGCCTCGATCCCGGCTCGTCCCGGCTCAGTCCGGCTCAGTCCCAGCTCGGTCCCGGCTCGATCCCGGCTCGGTCCCGGCTCAGTCCCAGCTCCATCCCGGCTCGGTCCCGGCTCGGTCCCGGCTCGATCCCCGGCTCGATCCCGGCTCGGTCCCGCTCAGTCCCGGCTCGGTCCCGGCTCGATCCCGGCTCGATCCCGGTTCGATCCCGGCTCAGTCCCGGCTCGGCCCCGGCTCAATCCCCGCTCGGTCCCGGCTCGGTCCCGGCTCGGTCCCGGCTCGGTCCCGGCTCGGTCCATCCCCGGCCCGTCCCCGCACCCGAGGCCAAACCCCTCCCCAGCCCGGGTTCCCCCAAAGCCCTCGGTCCCCTCCCCTGTCGCTGTCCTGTCAGCGACAGGGACGGAGCCTCCGAGAGTGACATCCCGAATTCCCGATTTCCCTTTTCCCTGCATCCCGAGGTTTTTTCACCCCCCCGGGGGGATTTTGGGGACAAAGCCCTGGCTGAGCTGTGGGGAGGAGTGGGGACAGCTCCGGCAGCGGGAGGAGATTTTGTAAAAAAAAAAACACCAAAAAGGAGAAATTTTAAAAGAAAAAAAAAAAAGCTTTTGGAGGAATCAAATCTCTTCACGTGGCCTGGGGGGGTCCCTGGTTGGGGTCGGGGGGGGGTGGAGGGACCCCCCAAGTTCCATCCTCGTGGATTTTACCAGCAGGAATTCACCATGCACAACTCTTGGGGCTTTCCCTCCCAAAAAAGCGTCAGAAGGGTCATTAGGATGAAGTTTTGCTCATTTTAAGGAATTTTTTTTGTTATTTTAAGGGAATTTTTTTTCTAATTTTAAGGGGGTTTTGCTCATTTAAAACACAGAGATTTATTAAAAAAAAACAAACAAGACACACCAAAATACTTGAAAATATATTTTTAAAAATATATTTCACCCTTTCTTTTTTCTTTTTTAAATTTCAGTTGGAAGCTGGAGTCTTTCTCCACAGACAGGTTTTTGCCCTTTATTTTTCCAGCACCATTTATTATTGTTTGAATGAAGATTTTGACTCCTGAAGTCGATTTTATTTCTCAGCTGTAAAATCCTTCCCACGAGGCGCCGAGCGAAGCCACCGCAGCCCCTTTTTAATCAAGTTTTGATTTTTTTTTTTTTTAAGCCCCTCCAGATTTTTTTTTGAAGGCTGCAGTCGACTCCTCAGAGCAGGGAATCCACTCCCACTGCACAGAAAAATCGGGAATTGGGTGGAAAAAATCACTCTGGGTCTTCCTGTGGCTCCTCTGTGGTGTCCCCCAAATCTGAACTCCTTCCCCATGGAATATTTGGGGTTCAACCTCTCTGAAAAGGCTTTTTTTTCTCTTTTTCTGTCATAACAGGAAAAAAAAGTCCTTTTTTTTTTTTTTTTCCTTTTTTGCCTGATTCCCATAAAAGTGGCTCAGCCAAGGGAGGTGCAGGGAATTGTAGAAATGGGGATTGAACCCTGGAAAATTCCCCTTGGCTTTATTTGGGTCATTTTGGGCACCCAAACATTTCCATCGTCCTTTCCCCATCCCCAAGAGAGTCCAAACCCCTCAGAATTCCTGAAATGGCCCCAAAATCCCCCAAAATCTCACGGGGTCCATCTTCAGCTTCGATTTCTGGTCAATGCTGAGGAATTGGGAGGTTCCAGCAGGGCGGTTTGGGAGGGGCAGGAGTGGCTGGGGGGGGGTCAGCAGCCCCCAAATCCCCCAAATTCTCACTGTGCCCATCCGTGGGATCCCCAAAATCCATGGGAACAAAATCCGTGGGATCTCCAAAATTAATGGGAACAAAATCTGTGGCATCACCAAAATCCATGGGAACAAAATCTGTGGGATCACCACAATCCGTGGGATCTCAATCCATGGGATCACCACAATCCGTGGGATCACATCCATGGGATCTCAGGATCTCAATCCATGGGATCACATCCATGGGATTTCAGGATCTCAGTCCATGGAATCACATCCACAAAATTTCAGGATCACATCCATGGGATCACCACAATCTGTGGGATCACATCCATGGGATCTCAGGACCTCAATGCATGGGATCACATCCATGGGATCACATCCATGGGGTTTCAGGATCTCAATCCATGGGATCACCACAATCTGTGGGATCACATCCATGGGATCACCACAATCCATGGGATCACATCCATGGGGTTTCAGGATCACAATCTGTGGGATCACAGCCCTGGGATCTCAGGATCTCAATCCATGGGATCACATCCATGGGGTCTCAGGACCTCAGTCCATGGGATCACATCCATGGGGTTTCAGAATCACAATCTGTGGGATCACATCCATGGGATTTCAGGATCTCAATCCATGGGACCACCACAATCTGTGGGATCACAATCCATGGGATCACCTCAATCCATAGGAACACATCCCTGGGGTCTCAGGACCTCAGTCCATGGGATCACCACAATCCCTGGGATCACATCCATGGGGTTTCAGGATCTCAATCCATGGGATCACATCCATGGGATCTCAGGATCACAATCTGTGGGATCACATCCCTGGGGTTTCAGGATCACAATCTGTGGGATCACATCCCTGGGATCTCAGGATCTCAATCCCTGGGATCACATCCTGGGGTCTCAGGACCTCAGTCCATGGGATCACATCCATGGGATCACATCCCTGGGGTCTCAGGACCTCAGTCCATGGGATCACCACAATCCCTGGGATCACATCCATGGGGTTTCAGGATCACAATCCATGGATCACATCCATGGGATCTTAGGATCACAATTTGTGGGATCACATCCATGGGATCTCAGGATCACAATCCCTGGGATCACATCCCTGGGGTTTCAGGATCACAATCCCTGGGATCTCAGTCTCCCCATCCCAGCAATGCAGAACCTCTGCAGCGGGATCCAAGCTCAGGAACCCCCGAGGTCCTTGTGGGGCTCCAGCCCTTCCCCTTCCCCTCATCCCACAGGAATTTCCCGCCCCCTCCCAGCTCAGGGCAGCTCCAGGGAGGACTTGGCTCAAACCAGGATCGCTCCTTACCTGCGAGCCCAGGAGAAATTTTAACAAATTCAGCCCTGAGTTCCTCCAGCAGAGCCTGAACCAGCCCAAAGCCGCCTCCTGCCGCGCTCCCTAAAGTTTCCCAAAGTTTTTGGGGCTCGTGGAGGGTTTGGGGTCGTTCCTCCTTTCTCCAGGGAGGCTCCTGGGTTTTTTCGGTGCTGGAGCTAGCTTCCATGGAGGTGGAGACCTGGGGGAGACAGAGGGGTCAGGTTGGGCTCAGCTTCCCAAAATCCTAAAATTCCATCCCTGGATGAGCCTCTGAGCTTCACTGTTCCTGGATTTCCCTGGAGGAAGCACCAGGAAATCCCCAAACCTGAGCCTGGGGATTAAAAACCCAAAATCCAGAAATGTCCCCAAACCAAAACCTGGGGACCAAACCACCAAAATCCAGAAATGTCCCCAAACCAGAACCTGGGGATTAAAAACACCAAAATCCGGGAATTTCCCCAAACCAGAACCTGGGGATTAAAACCACCAAAATCCAGAAATGTCCCCAAACCAGAACCTGGGGATCAAAACCACCAAAATCCAGAAATGTCCCCAAACCAGAACCTGGGGATCAAAACCACCAAAATCCAGAAATGTCCCCAAACCCGAGCCTGGGGATTAAAAACACCAAAATCCAGGAATTTCCCAGGTTTATTCCCGGTTTATTCCCGGTTTATTCCTGGTTTATTCCTGGTTTATTCCTTCTCCTCTGTCTTTGTTTCCTCTTCACTGAACCCCTCCCTCTCTGGAGAGGAGCCTGGGGAGGGATAAATCAAATAAATCCTGCAGGAATTCCGAGGGTTGGGGGACAGAGAGAAAAATCCCCCAAAAGCTGAAGCGTCTCAGGGCTGCCCGAGGGCTGCGGGAGCCTCGGGAGGGTTTGGATGAGATTTGACACCAAAAAAACAACAAAAAAAAAAACTTCACGGGGAATTTCAGGGCTGCCCGAAGACTGCGGGAGCTTCAGAAGGGTTTGGGCGAGGTTTAACCCCCCAAAAAACAGAAAAAAAAAACCCAAAAAACCCTCACGGGGGATTTCAGGGCTTGTCCGAGGGAGCTTCGGGAGAGTTTGGATGAGGTTTGACCCCAAAACCAAAAAAACAAAACAAAAACAAAAACAAACAAACAAACAAAAAAACAAACAAACAAAAAACCCCCCAAAACAAAAAAAAACCCAAAAACCCCCCAAAAACCTTCCGGGGGGGTTTCGGGGTTTGCCCGAGGGTTGCGGGAGCCTCGGGAGGGTTTGGACGAGGTTTAACCCCCCAAAAAAACCCAAAAAACCCCCAAAAAACCCTCACGGGGGATTTCAGGGCTTGCCCTAGGGAGCTTCGGGTAAGTTTGGATGAGGTTTAACTCCCAAAAAAACAAAACAAAAACAAAAACAAACAAACAAACAAACAAACAAAAAAACAAACCAAAAAACAAACCAAAAAAAAACCCCCAAAAACCAAAAAAAAACCCCAAAAAACCCCCAAAAAAACCTCACGGGGGATTTCGGGGTTTTTCCGAGGGTTGCTGGAGCTTTGGAAGGGTTTGGACGAGTTTTAACCCCCAAAAAACCAAAAAAAACCCCAAAAAAACCTCACGGGGGTTTCCTGAGGTTTGCTCGAGGGCTGCGGGAGCTTTGGAAGGGTTTGGACGAGGTTTAACCCCCCAAAAACCAAAAAACCTCACGGGGGGTTTCGGGGTTTGCCCGAGGGCTGCGGGAGACTCGGGAGGGTTTGGACGAGCTTTAACCCCCCAAAAACCCCAAAACCCCTCACGGGGATTTCGGGGTTTGCCCGAGGGCTGCGGAGCTTTGGAAGAGTTTGGACGAGGTTTAACCCCAAAAAACTCCACAAAACCTCACGGGGATTTCAGGGTTTGCCTGAGGGTTGCTGGAGCCTCGGGAGGGTTTGGACGAGATTTTAACCCCCAAAAAACCAAAAACTCCCCAAAACCTCACGGGGGGTTTTCGGGGTTTGCCTGAGGGGTACGGGAGCCTCGGGAGGGTTTGACGAGGCTTAACCCCCAAAACCCAAAAGCCTCACGGGGATTTTCGGGTCTGCTCGAGGGCTGCGGGAGGTTCGGAAGGGTTTGACGAGGTTTAACCCCGCAAAACCAAAACCCCAAAAACCTGGAAAAACCTCACGGGGATCTCGGGTTTGCCTCGAGGGGCACGGGAGCCTCGGAGGGTTTGGACGAGCTTTAACCCCCCCAAAACCCCAAAACCCTCACGGGGATTTCGGGGTTTGCTCGAGGGCTGCGGGAGCCTCGGGAGGGTTTGGACGAGGTTTAACCCCCAAGAAACCCCCCAAAACTCCTCCTGGGGGTTTCGAGGCTTGCCTGAGGGCTGCGGGAGCTTTGGAAGGGTTTGACGAGGTTTAACACCCCAAAAACCCCAAAACCTCACGGGGTTTCTGAGGTTTGCTCGAGGGCTGCGGGAGCTTTGGAAGGGTTTGGATGAGGTTTAACCCCAAAAAAAAACCCCAAAACCCCCAAAACCTCCCGGGGGTTTCGGGGTTTGCCCGAGGAGTACGGGAGCCTCGGAGGGTTTGGAGGAGTTTTAACCCCCAAGAAACCCCAAAAAACCTCCCGGGGGTTTTCGGGGTTTGCCTGAGGGCTGCGGAGCCTCGGGAGGGTTTGGAGGAGGTTTAACTCTCAAAACAAAAAACCCCAAAAACCTCACGGGGATTTCCTAGGTTTGCCTGGAGGGTTGCTGGAGCCTCGGGAGGGTTTGGACGAGGTTTAACTCTCCCAAAAAACCCCAAAAGCCTCATTGGGGTTTCAGGGTTTGCCCGAGCTGCGGAGCTGGAAGGGTTTGGACGAGGTTTAACCCCCAAAACCAAAAAACCCCAAAAAGCCTCACGGGGGATTTCGGGGTTTGCTCTGAGGGCTGCGGGAGCTTTGGAAGGGTTTGGATGAGGTTTAACCCCCAAAACTCCCAAAAAACTCCCAAAACCTCCCGGGGTTTCGGCTTGCCCGAGGGGTACGGGAGCCTCTGGAGGGTTTGATCGAGGTTTAATCCCCAAGAAACCCCCAAAAGCCTCACGGGGGTTTCGGGCTTGCCCTAGGAGCTTCTGGGGTGAGTTTGGATGAGGTTTAACTCCCAAAAACAAAAAACCTCACGGGGGGTTTCGTGGGTTTGCCTGAGGGCTGCGGAGCTTTGGAAGGGTTTGGACGAGGTTTAACCCCAAAAAACCCCCAAAAAACCTCACGGGGATTTCAGGGTTTGCCTCGAGGGTTGCTGGAGCTTTGGAAGGGTTCTGGACGAGTTTAACCCCCCAGAAAACCCAAAAAACCCCCAAAAACCTCCCTGGGGATTTCGAGGTTTGCTCGAGGGCTGCGGGAGCTTCGGAAGGGTTTGGACGAGGTTTAACCCCAAAACTCCAAAAAACCTCCCGGGGTTTCTGGGCTTGCCTGAGGGGCATGGGAGCCTCGGGAGGGTTTGGACGAGGTTTAACCCCCTCAAAAAACCCCAAAAGCCTCATCGGGGGTTTCAGGGTTTGCCCTAGGAGCTCTCGGGAGGGTTTGGACGAGGTTTAACCCCCAAACCCCCAAAACCCCCCAAAACCTCCCGGGGTTTCTGGGTTTGCCTGAGGCTGCGGGAGCTTCCGAACCGGCAGCATTTGGGATGGAGAAGCTCCCGGAGCTTCCGAGCCCGTCCCCTGCCTTTGTCCAGCCCAGCGCCGGAATCGGAGCCGTCGGCGCTCCGCAGCTCCGGAGCCTCCTGACAGCCGGGGGTGAAAACGAGGATGAAAACGAGGATGAAAACGAGGATGAAAAA